>JAOUQX010094316.1:0-10690 GCA_028566295.1 Liobagrus marginatus
ACCTAATGACTCTGTTGTACTCTCCTTACAGACTTAGAGATTCACCCATTTTGGGGTTAGTGAATTTCCATAACAATCGTGATCTACTTTTGCATTCTACAGCATTATGTAAGAAATTATAAAAGGAAGAGGATTAGTAAATGCCGCAGCTCATGGTGTGGATGTTGGCTTCCCAGAAGAGGATTTGCCCGATGTGAATGCTTATACAGAAGACACATCTGTAAATGATCTAAACCCTGTGTCAGGTAAACACGCGTATCAACCAGATTACTTTGTTCAATGTTCATGCAAACAATGTTGTTACGCCCATGGACTACATCTGGTTGGCCACTAGATGGCGGCATTGAGAGATCAATCAAAACCGGTGTGGACTACTTGTTTGTATGTGTGTGGGAAATTCCCACATGTTTCTTGGACTGATCACACACACCTGCAAACACTCACCTCATCACCACAGAGTATAAAAACCCCTCACTTTTTCTGCTCTGTGTGTGTCATTGTCAGTGTTTGTGCTTCACAGCACTGCTTGTTGGTTGCGTTAAGTGTTTAAAAGTCATTATTTGAAAGTGCTTTAAATAAAGAAGCCATGTTTTCTGCAATTGCGTCTGGGCATCGTTACTGCCACAACTCCGCTAGCCGTTCATCACAACTGTGTTCGGAGTCATCAAATTTGATTGATTTCAATCTGATTGAAAAAAAGTGTCCATGTAAACATGCCTAGTGTGCAACAAGAAACTTATGTTGCAACTATATGTGAACTTGCATACTGAGAAAATAAGTAGACATAAAAATAATCACACTTGGGACACATTGGTACTATGATAATAAAGAGAAGGAGACAGAGGCATTGGAAATGATACAAAGAATGTTATTAAGGCTTGACAGTTTATTCAATATGAATGATATTATTGTACAGATCAAAGATAACAGGTGACGTAGGGCGGTAGATGGAATAAACATCTGAAGAGCTGGAAGTCTCTAGTTAAGTGATCTGCAGAATGCACACCCCGACGGACTTTCTATTAGCGCCAGAAATTTCAACCATGCAAATCTCAGATGTTTTTCTTTCTTCTCAAATTTTATCAGCATGTGGACTGTGCGACGAGAGGGAAAAACACACTGGACCTTGTTTACACAAACATCCCTGCTGCTTACCAGGTGCAGCCCCTCCCCCATCTTGGATCTTGGAACAGACCACATCTCTGTTATGCTAATGCCAGCATACGGGCCACTCCTTAAGCGCTGAAAACCGGTCCTAAAGCATGTGAGAACCTAGCCAACAGGCACCATCTTTGCTCTACAGGACTATTTCGAGTGCACTGACTGGATTATGTTCAGGGAGACTGCAACCAACGGCAAATCAACTAACTTGGAGGAGTACACAGCATCAGTGACCAGGTACATCAGCAAGTGCACAGATGACGTGACCATCTCCAAGTCCATCTCCACACATTACAACCAGAAGCCGAGGATGACTGCAAAAGTGCGTGCACTGCTACAGATGAGAGACTCCGCCTTCTGAGCAGCAGTTGAGAAGGCCCTAAGAATATCACGAGCCAAACTAAGGCAAAGCACGCACAGGCTCAATAAATCCACAGTCACTTCCATGACAGCGGAGACACATGGCGCATGTGGCAGAGCATCCAGGCAATCACCAACTACAAGGCAATTTCACCTGTCTGTGACAGCGATGCCTCCCTCCCACATGTGCTGAACGACTTCTAAGCTCGATTTGAAACACAGAACAACGTAGCGATGAGGAAGATCATCACTCCTCCCAACGACCAAGTGCTCCATCTAACCAATGCTGATGTGAGGAAAACTCTATGCATAGTTAACCCACGGAAGTCTGCTGGTCCAGACAACATTCCTGGCAGAGTGCTCAGGAAATGCGCAGACCAGCTAGTGGTTATCATCACCGACATCTTCAACATCTCCCTGAGCAGTGCCGTTGTTCCTACATGTTTCAAGTCCACCACCAACATCCCTGTGCCAAAGAAGTCTTTGATGTCCTCCCTCATTGACTATCATCCCGTCACACTCACACCCATTGTGATGAAATGCTTCGAGAAGCTCATCATGAGGTACATCAAGAACCAGCTACCGCCTTCACTGGACCCTCTGCAGTTTGCATATCATCCAAACCGCTCTACGGACAATGCCATCGCCATGGCCCTCCATCTGGCCCTTTCCCACCTGGACAATAAAGACTCATATGTATGCTTAGAACTGTGAGATCAGAATATCTTTCCAAACTGATCGAAAATTACAAAGATAATCCTACAAGTTTATTTAATCCCGATTAACGATCTGTAGTAACTGAACCCCTATTAAATATAATAAACTCCTCTCTTAGAATTAGATATTTGCCTAAATCTTTTAAAATTGCAGTCATAAAACCATTATTAAAAACCTTGATCTCAACCTGAGTCAGCTGTGCAACTACAGGCCAATATCAAACCTTCCCTTTATTGCAAAGATCCTAGAAAAGTTTGTAGCTCAGCAACTCTGCTCATACTTACATAGGAATAGCATTCATGAACTGTATCAGTCCAGCTTTAGGCCTCATCACAAAACACTGACAGCGCTGGTTAAAGTGGTAAATGATCTTTTGCTAGCCTCTAATCAGGGTTGTGTCTCTTTGTTGGTGTTGCTGGACCTTAGTGCAGCATTTTATATAGATCACAATATTCATCTAGATAGGTTAGAAAACTTAGTTGGAGTGACGGGAACGGCCATCACTTGGCTCAAGTCTTATCTGACTGATCGTTATCAGTTTGTAGATATAAATAATACATTCTCAGAGCTTACAAAGGTTAAGTTAGGTGTCCTGCAAGGTTCTGTTCTTGGCCCACTGCTTTTCTCCTTATATATGCTTCCACTTGGTGCAATTATCAATAAATATGGTGTTAGTTTCCACTGTAATGCAGATGATACTCAGTTATATGTTTCAGCAAAACCAGACGAGAGACACCCGTTTAATCTGATAGAAGATTGTGTTAAAGACATTAGACAGTGGATGCTTACCAAATTTATGTTGCTTAAATAAGACAAGGCTGAAGTGCTTGTACTCGGACCACAATTGGCTAGAAATAAGCTCGTAGACTACAAATTAACCCTTGACGATCTCACTATCTCACCAAGTGCAGCAGTAAATGATATCGGAGTGATTATTGACTCTAGTCTCTAATTTGAAGCTCATGTAGATAATATCATCAGTATAGCTTATTTTCATCTTAGAAACATTGCGAAAATAATAAATATAATGTCTCTACATGACGCTGAATTATTTGTTCATGCGTTTATTACCTCCAGGTTGGATTACTCTAATGATTTACCTTCAGGATGCTCGGGTAGAACAATACGCAAACTCCAGTTAGTCCAGAATGCAGCTGCTAGAGTTCTTACTAAAACCAGAAAGTGTGAGCACATCACTCCTATCTTATGCGCATTACACTGGCTCCCAGTTAAATACCGCATTGATTATAAAATACTACTACTAACGTATAAAGCGCTGAATGGTGTCGCGCAGCAGTACCTACGGCAACTTCTAATACGTTATGATCCTCCATACTCGCTGCAATCTAAAGGTGCAGGTTATTTATTTGTACCGCGGGTGAGAAAAGCCATAACAGGGTCAGAGCTTTCTCTTACAAAGCCCTGTAGTTATGGAACAGTCTCCCAATTAGTGTTCGGGACTCAGACTCCATCTCAAAGTCCAGATTAAAAACATATTTGTTCAGTCAAGCTTATCAGAGTTAGTTCACTCGAAATTAATTAAACAGACCAAGGGGCTGGGTTACTTGCATAGTCCTTTCCTGCAGTGTGTAAGTAATGTACATTATATTACGCTGTTTAAAAGAGCATATCTAATACCTCACATTCTGTCTTTGCCGAGTTATGCCTGCTGTAACTGAGCTGCCAGCATCCCTGGCAGTCTCGGTCCATCATGACACGTGCAAATGCCCTTCCTCTGGCTGGATGTGATCACCACTGACTAATGGACGGGTGTGCAGGGTGGGTCAAGACTGAACATATGTTCATATGTTTACATTTACACTGCATATCACCTGTAAATACACATTCTGCTGTCCCCCACATGAGGATGGGTTCTCCCTGTGTCTGGTACCTTTCAAGGTTTTTTCCTAAAATTACATTAGGGAGTTTTTCCTTGCCATCGTCGCCTAAGGTTTGCTCATTGGGATATATGTCACATTGTTTGTGTTTTTGTATGTGTATGTGATTGTATGTTCACAGTTTTTCTTTTTCTTCTTACTGTTTATCTTCTGTAAAGCTCCTTTGGGACTATGTGTTTTGTTAAAAGTGATTGTAATGGATTTTCCAGTTTTCCAGTTTGAATTTTATGTCATTTTAAATAACTAGGTCAAAGGTCTCTGTGACTATACGTGGCAATAGACGTGGCATTAGTTAGACCTTCAGAAAACTGGTTCTGGCCAGAGTGTTGGTAATATAAATAAAAACCCAGACATGTTTGTTAGAAGGTTCTGAGTGTTCCCAAAACATGGTTAGACGCTCCTCGTGAAGGTTTGTTTTGAGCGACAGAATGTCTGTGCATCTATGTGTGTGTGTAAGACTGTTTGCATAAAAAGAAGACTTTGGATGATTCAAATTTGTGTAACTCTGAAACAGCTTCACGCTGGTCTCAGAGTACACCCTTAGATCTAAGCTTTGCCTTAATACTCTGATCATTTTACTAAATATTGAATCTCTTTATTTCATCTTTAACACTTTAATAAAATCTTTGTTATACTACATGTTTTGACTGGTCTGGTCTTCATGATCGATTAAGTGTAAGGTCAAGGGACTGTGGCCTGGTCACCCGCCTGAGGGCGCCATAAGACTGTGTCTGCTTTCACGTTTTCTGTTCTCACTGTCACATGCACGCGCACACACACGTTCATTCAGTAATCACACACACCTTTCTTTAGTTGTCACCTGATTATTCTTAGTTTAAATAGAGGCGCGCTGGATTAGATGAGCGCGTTTATTTATGTTTCAACTTCACATCTGTGGTTATAGCTGGTTTGGTGCAACTCTAAATAAAGACTATGTTTTTGAAACCTGCATCTGGATCTCTTGCGCTACCCGGTTCGCGTCGCGCCAGCTGAAGATTGCCCTTCGGATGTAGCGAGCCGTTACATTAAGGATGGATTTCCACAGCATGATTCATGAATAAAATTGAAATTTATTGAATTGAATATTAATATTAGCTATTAATGTAAATAACCTGCCAAAGACTTTGAGATAAGTTTATATTACATTTACAGATAATGCCTTCAAAAGAATATTTAACATTTTAAATATAAATTTATCCCTATTGAGCAACCCTACTGCAACAATGGCAAAGTGTGGTGATCGGCTAGCGGAGTTGCAGCAGTAACGATGCCCAGACGCAAGTGCAGAACGCATGGCTTCTTTTATTGAAAGCTCTTGAACAAAACTCTATTACACTAAGCACAATCCAGCAAGCAGAGTCATGAAGCACAAACACTGAGAATGACACACACAGAGCAGAACGCGTGAGGGTTATTTATACTCTGTGGTGGCGATGAGGAGAGTGTTTGCAGGTGTGTGGGATCAGAAACGAGAACAGGTGGGAAGTGCACACACGTACAAACATAGTCCATGCCCGTTTTGAATGGTTTCTCAATGCAGCCATCTAGCGGCCAACCGGATATAGTCTGTGGGTGTGACACAAAGTAAAACACCCTGAGATGTAGTTACCCCTCTCATCTTAGTGACATGGTTTGATTTGTTTATAGATAATGTCCTGTCTATATATGCCTACATTAAACACACTTGTGTCCAGGGGCTATTTATAAATCAGCATGTATGAAAAAGGTCTGAAGACGTGGCCAGGAACACAGAAGCACGGCAGAGAGACAGATAGAGATAATATACAGAACAAGTATTACGTATGCTTATGATTATGTAATTAGCAAGGACAATGTATATTGTGGGCAAAGTATGTGCACGGACTCTGTCAAGATTAACTATGATAGCAGTCATCCTAACCACTTATACTCCTGTCTGATCCTTCCTGAAGCCCTTAAATTTAAATAAATTTCGATTAGTCAGACACTGTTTTGCTAAGTACAGTAACTTAGAAACTTGGTATGTTTTACACTAAGTTGCTAAATTAAACAGGATTGAATGATGATACCTTTCAAGAGCTTTAAGATATTTTGCCCCAGAAATTGGCACCTAATATCAATTTTATTAACGCTCTAATATCATCTTGCTAAGTAAAGGTACACCACAAGAGTGTCTGTTGTCCCCTTTGCAATCCTTCATTTGCAATAGCAAATTTTTATGGAATAAAAATGTGTAAGAGGAAACATTGCTTATCTTTCGTTGCAGAAAATATTGTGTTCATTTAGAACCTTCTATTCAGGCAGATTATTTTTTCTTTTAGTTAGGGTTAGGGTTAGGCTGTCTTAATTTTTGTAAAGAAGACGTGCTTTGTTTATGCGTGTTTCTGTTCGCACACACACACACACACTGAGTGCCACACTTTGTTTTAGTATGCACGCCCAAGTTGATTAGTCTACCTTAGTTTAACCGGGTGCAGCTGACATGCATTGAGCTTAATCAAGTCACGGGTATAAAGGGGGAAGCACTGACAGAGCTCAGTGCAGATTGTTGAAGTCGTTACGCGTCGTCCGGGATTTAAGTTTATGTTTTGTTGTAATAAAGAACACTGTGGATTACAGCTTGCGATTGGGTCTCCTTACTTAATCCAAGACACGCCAGCGATTCGAGCGAGGTGCTCGGATCAGCGCTTAATTGTGACAGAACAAACTGCCTATCCAAGACCCAGTAGGCTGAGCTGAGGAAGGACGCTGTAACTGTGGTGAAGCATGGGGAGAAAAGCAGCGCGGAAAGCCGATGTATGCCGGCGAAAGCGCGGGTCATGCCGTGAAGCCATACAGCCTGTTTACGGTCTATATGAGGACGGCTCAATGCGCGAACTGGAAACCGAGCAGGAGCGCGCACTGGTGGAATGGATGCGGAGCAGGCCGTGTTGGGAGACCCCGGGGCGGGGTGCAAACCCGCGATATGCGCAGCTGCTCTCCAGCGCGCCAGAACACACGTATTCGCGAAGGGAGGAAGAGCACGAAGCCTGGCAGGACCACACACTGGATTACCTCATGGATTTTTCGAGCGATTCCAAAAGGGATTTTCGCGAGGGTGTGGACTGGTGGGAGGATGAGGGTGAGGACCACAAATGGATGATGCGTGAAATCTTTGGTCAGACACACTACCGGAGGGCTCCGCGCGGTGAATCACTGCACATCGCCACATCGTTTTTCTCCCCGCCTCCGCGAGTGCATGCCTATCTCCTGTCTGGTTCGGATGCCTGCTCCGAGGAGCCTTTTTCCCCTGCACAGAGCGTGAAACCGCGACACCGTGGCCGGAGGACAAAGCCGCGAGCTCAGCACGGTGAAGCTCACGTGCCACACCCTCGCCAGCACGCCAACAGCACTGCGCCCACTGAGCACGTGCATGAGGCAACGCCCCCGAAGGCCGAACGGGGTGCAGCGTGTAGGATCCAGGGCCAACGGGACATAGAGACACACATGGCGGAGTTTACGAAACATGCGACGCTGGATGAGCAGTTCGATGGGGATGTTGGAGAGCGGTTTTGGGAGGGACTGAATGAGCCAATACGCTCCAGCCTGCAAATGTACAGGTACCAACATGCCCCTGCCTTATTGATCCGCTATTTACGAGAGTTCAGGAAGAAGGCGGCACGCTCCAGCCAGCAACCAACCATGCCTGCCATGAGCCTCCCAGACTATGCCCCTGTTACCCTAGACAACTGTGTTCCAAGTGTCCCAGCAAATGTCCCATGTGTTCAAGACTATGACTATGTCCAATTTGTTGAAGGGAACGTCCAATGTGTTCAAGATAGTGTGATAAACCCTGCATGTGAGAGGGTGCTAGACCTCACATGTGAGAAGTTAGTGGACTGTGAGAATCAGGTTGAAGGTGCGTCAAACACTGAAACTGTCCGAGCGACTGGATGTGCTGAGTGTAGTGAGTGTGTGGCAAACCCTGAGTGTGGTGAGTGTGTGGCAAACCCTGAGTGTGGTGAGTGTGTGGCAAACCCTGTGTGTGTGGAGTGCATGGCTGACCCTGCTTGTGTGGAGTGCGTGGCTGACTCTGCATGTGCGGAGTGCGCGGCCGGACCGGCCATGACTGACACCGCCACCATGACTGACAGCCCCGTCATGACTGACAGCCCCGTCATGACTGACAACCCCACCATGACTGACAGACCCGTCATGACTGACAGCCCCACCATGACTGACAGCCCTGTCATGATGGACACCGCCGCCATGACGGACACCGCCGCCATGACTGACACGGCCGCCATGACGTAGAGCGCCGCCATGACCAAATGCCCCTCCCTTACCGACGACGTCCCACTTACAGACACCGCCCCAGCGACAGACAGTGCTCGGGGGCGTGGCCCCCGGCCGAGACTGACAGTGGGTCCGTGGCCGGGCGGGGGTCTGGGTGTGAGTGCGCGGGTGGAGGTTAGTGCGTGGGTGGAGTGGAGTGTGTGAGTGAGGCCGAATGCGTGAGCGAGAATGAGTGGGAGAGTGATTATGACTGGATGTCGCAGTCCGGCTGGGTCTCCGACTGTGAGAGTGTGTCTGAGGATGAGTGGGAGAGTGATGGGGACTGGATGTCTGAGTCTGGCTGGGTCTCCGACTGTGAGAGTGTGCCCCTCTATCTGCCTAACCCTCTTTCACAACCCCTGTGTTCTCCTGACTCCCTCTTGGAGTCCGTCTTCACCCCTGACTCTCCTTCTGAACCCCCGGGTTCTTCTGTCTCTCTCTCGGAGTCCACCTCCGTCTCCGATTTTTTCCCAGAGACTGTGCCAGAGGCAGAGCGGGTGTATGTCTCAGGTTATGTTTCAGGTCGCGCACTGGTCCTACGGAGGGACTACCAGCTTGCCCCCCTCTTGGAGCCAGTTGCAGCGCTGACGGGAGCCGCGGGGCCCCGAATTCTTCACGATCCCGGACCGCCCTGCCCACCCTACCCCCGTTTGTTCCAGGTCACGCCCCGGCACCGTGGTTCCCTGCCTGAGGCCCCGGGTCCTCCCCCACGACCCGCCAAGAACAATGGGGGGATTGGTTTGGAGCACCCAGAGTGTGCACCTTAGAGGGGGGAACTGTAACGAGCACGAAGGACAGTGCATGCGTTGTGCTTTGTTTATGCTTGTTTCTGTTCGCACACACACACACACTGAGTGCCACACTTTGTTTTAGTATGCATGCCCAAGTTGATTAGTCTACCTTAGTTTAACCGGGTGCAGCTGACACGCATTGAGCTTAATCAAGTCACGGGTATAGTTTTTTTTTTTTTTTGGGGAAGCACTGACAGAGCTCAGTGCAGTTTGTTGAAGTCGTTACGCGTCATCCTGGATTTAAGTTTATGTTTTGTTGTAATAAAGAACACTGTGGACTACAGCCTGCGATTGGGTTTCCTTCTTCAATCCAAGACATGCCAGCGATTCGAGCGGGGTGCTCGGATCAGCGCTTAATCGTGACAGCTGCTAACAGCACATCATACCTTTATGTGTTGTTTATCTGTTTATAGTTAATATTTTTAAATTTAATGTTATGATTAAATGTATAGTAATATTAATGCATATTAATTTAATGTGTAATATCTATGAACCATTTTTTCCCTGTCTTTTGTTCTGAATGTTTTGCTTTGGCAGAAAACTTGCATTATAACATTTAAGTAAAATCATATAAATATGTGAGCATATTAATATAAATCTGTGATTTGCCATCAGATCCATGTTATTCTGTTCCAAACGCTCAGGAAACTATAGTTATCAATTTGAACTTTGGCTTTTGCATTTGTACTGAGCATACATCACTGAAGAAAATACTAATCCTTTTCCCTGAAGTCACACAGAAAAGGTTCCTTCTAACTTCCTTTCAACTGGATTTGTTCAGAAGGAGGTGGTCATCTTTTTGTCTCCCCGAGTCTTTATGTTGCTCCCACATTCTTTTTCATTTCTTCTTCATTTTTAACATACATTTAAAAATGACAGAGTGTAATACAATTTATTTGACCAAATATCACTCTAGGAAATAGGCTCAAATTGTGAAAGAAAGTTTCACTTCCATGTGAGCTTACAGTAATATGATTTTCTGGGCAAATTGTGTCATTAATCTGTTTCTGTTTGACAGCATGAGTGATAATATGTAGTGGAAATAAGAAGATCTCTCTTTGTGGTCGAAGGTTTTTTAAGGTACTCATTTATTACTTCAGGATTACTTCAAGATGGCGCCTCGCTGAACGGCTGCACGTCGCGACACTCTGTCTGTTTGCTGACCTTTTTAGTCTTTTACTAGTTTTTCCCTGCTATTTTCCATTCTTCACTTTTCACCATGGAGCACACTACATACAGTAGAGAAACTCTCATGTCTATCAGAAGTAAATCTACTCACCAAAGGACGCTTTTAATCCCAGATCCTGGCTGGCCTAAGGAGATTCTACGGAACAACAAAGGAATTCGCAGGCGCCGAGGGAAAAGAGCCGGCTTAAAGAACAAGTTCAGGGCACGAGCCCACAGAACCCCAATGCCCTCTATCCTTTTGGCAAACGTACAGTCACTGGAAAATAAGTTGGATGACCTCAG
>JAOUQX010094382.1:0-10684 GCA_028566295.1 Liobagrus marginatus
TCCTCTCAGAGCCTCTCCGCTCTCCTGTGCTCCTCTCAGAGCCTCTCCGCTCTCCTGTGCTCCTCTCAGAGCCTCTCCGCTCTCCTGTGCTTCTCTCCGAGCCTCTCTATGCTCCAGAACCATACCTAGAGCCCCTCCGCTCCGAATTTTCCTTAAAGCCTCTCTGCCCTCTGTCTCTGTCTGAGCCACCTCCGGGCTTTCTCCACTCTCTGCTGTTTATTTCAGGGTCCATTCCAGAGCCTGGCGGCAGTCCCGAGTCCATCGCGGGTTCTGAGTTCCCTGGCCCGCCCCCCCCCCCCCCGGTCATTTAGATGTTTTCCTACTTTATTCCATCCTTGAGAAAATCTTTTACCCTGAAATTCAAACAGCATGGAGTACCTGATCGTTGGACTATTGCACTGGGGACCACTTTGCAGCCATGATTGGCAAATTAACGACACCAATTTTCAAGAACGTTCTTCCCAAGAAAAAGATTAAGCGAAAGTGACATGACTGCATTTGTAACTAGGGAATCGGCTCTAATTTATTTTTATGTGCAAGAAAAACAAACCTGTTAAATACATTCACTTGACATGAGCTGAAAACCTCATATCTAGAGCCAAGGTTTAATATATGTCCATCTTGGTACTTTCATCATACAAAATAAAAACCACATTCGAGGACGGCTTAGGAGAAGGTTATGTACAAGATTCCAATCGCATTTAAGATATTTATTTGTCAAGTACACTGCTAGGCTGTGCGTATAATGAAACTAAATTCAAGCTAGAAATAAGAAAAAGGTGATTTAATATGAAGTCCAAGCCGGTACAAAAAAGGGAACTTTTAGGAAATATAGACTTTTTTTTGTGAGATTCAGATTTATTGTTATCATCAATATAGTTTTACCCGCCGATGCTTCCTGCAGCTTACCGCAACAGAAATAGAATTATATTTTTAACATTAAACGTGATCAAACTCTTCAAAGCCCTGACCTGGCTAATCATTTGAATAGTTTATTTGAAAATGAAAATGTCGGTTAATTTTGATGGTAATTTGTCTGCAAGACGTAGAATAAATTCATAATGTACTCGTTTAATACGTTAGCATTTCTGTAGGGAGGATTGGGCACGTTTATTTAATATAAAGTGGGAAGCGTCTCCTGTGACAGGAATGAGTTCAGGAGCGTTATTTTCCCTTTTGGTGTTCTATGTAACATTACATAACAAAAGTTGCTTTTTATATATGACTAATTTTAATGACTAAAACATGCATCAATAATTAACAGGCACACACACTTCACATCACCATATGTAACAATTACTGAATAAAAAAGTATGATGAAAGTTTGCTTGCAAATAGATCTGATAGCCTGAGCAATATTGTTTTGTCTTTGTTTTCTCTTTGTTACTTATCCACATTATTTCTTGAGCAGTTACAGTGTCTCACAAAAGTAAGTACACCACTCACATTTGTGTAAGTATTTGATTATATCTTTTCATGTGACAACACTGAAAAAATGACACTTTGCTACAATGTAAAGTATTGAGTGTACAGTTTGTATAACAGTGTAAATTTGCTGTTCCCTCAATATAACTCAACATTCAGCCATTGTTTAAACCGCTGGCAACAAAAGTGAGTACACCCCTAAGTGTGAATGCCAATATATTGTGCTCACCATTATTTTCCAGCACTGCCTTAACTCTCTTGGACATGGAGTTCACCAGAGCTTTACAGTTTGTCACTGGAATCCTCTTCCACTCCTCCATGATGACATCACAGAGCTGGTGGATGTTATAGACCTCGCGCTCCTCCCTTTTCTGTTTGAGGATTCCCCACAGATGCTCATTAGTGTTTAAGTATGGAGACGTGCTTGTCCAGTCCATTACCTTTACTCTCAGTTTCTTTAGCAAAGCAGTGGTCGTCTTGGAGGTGTGTTTGGCCCAGTGTCCGAAGGGAGGGGATCATGCTCTGCTTCAGTATGTCACAGTACATGTTGGCATTCATGTTTCCCTCAATGAACTGTAGCTCCCCAGTGCCGGCAGCACTAATGCAGCCCCAGACCATGACACTCCCACCATGCTTGACTGTAGGCAATACACACTGGCCTTTGCACTCCTCACCTGGTAGTCACCACACACGCTCAAGACCATCTGAACCAAATAAATTTGTCTTACATCATCAGACCACAGGACATGGTTCCAGTAATCCATGTCCTTAGCTGCTTGTCTTCAGCAAACTGTTTGCGGGTTTTCTTGTGCATCAGCTTTAGAAGAGGGTTCTTGGACAACAGCGATGCAGACCAATTAGATGCCGTGTGCGGCGTATGGTCTGAGTACTGACCGGCTGACCAACAGCCCTTCAACCTCTGCAGCAATTCTGGCAGCACTCATACGTCTACTTCCCAAAGACAACCTCTGAACACGTGCACTTAACTTCTTTGTTCGACCATGGCGTGGCCTGTTCTGAGTGGAACCTGTCCTGTTAAACCGCTGTATGCTCCTGGCCACTGTGCTGCAGCTCAGTTTCAGGATCTTGGCAATTTTCTTATAGCCTACACCAGGGGTGTTCAACCAGTCAGATACTAAGAGCCACATTTTTTACTGTGTTACTGTAAAGAGCCACATCATACACATGGGCACACATGAACATCACCCCATCCCTTCCTCTCACACACACACACAGATCTCTGCTCAGCCTGATTTATTGTAAATGCCACACACCAACATGATAATGACAGAAATTGACTCCTACAGTACTAAGACCACAGGCCATTCATTTTCAACATTGTGTGCACTGTCTCACGCACACAAACTCTCAGTTCAACCAAGTCCACAAACAAAAATATCTTAATCAAAGATCTTAATCTTTGATCACACAATCGTTTGGCACAGACCGTGCAAATATTGCCAACTGAGGCTTGTCTTTTATGCCACAACTCTCATCCAATGCAACACTAAAATACTCGCATGCTTGAAGGTCAGAGTGCAACTGTGATTCAATAGCCGTGTTAATGTCCGATATTCTGTGTTCAACAGTGTGGCGGGACAGTTGGACATCTAATACCAGTCATTTTAGTTTGTCGTTTTCAGGAGCCAAGATTTTAATAACGTCACTGAGGCATTTTTAACGAACTCCCCTTCATTGTATGGCTTTTTAGCCCATACAATTTTCCAAGCCAGTTGATGCGATGCAAGCGTTACGGTCTCTGAGCGCTTCGTAAATTTTTGGAAAAACTTCACAGGTAGAGAAAATGGCTAATTGGACCAAATTTAGACATTTTTACTTAGGGGTGTACTCACTTTTGTTGCCAGCAGTTTAGATATTAATGGCTGTGTAATACTGTAGATTGCATGTGCAAGAATTAGAAAAAAGCATATATACATTCTGTGGCATTGGAGCCTTTTATCAGTTTTGAAAACATTCTTCCTGGTTTGAGAACATCTCTAGCTTTTTCAAATCTCCCATGGATTTGATTTTGTACCTGTTTAACCTGAGAAAGTTCTGGGTTCTAGGAACATGGTGTCCCTCTTATGCTTTGATGAAAAAAGATTTTAATCCCCAGACCAGACATCACTTGCATCATCCTGTCTTAGCATGCATGAAATACTTTTCTTAGCAGCAGCACATGGACCTGCTTGTTTAAGACATGTAAATGTGGCTCAGACTAATATCGAACCGGAATTTTTTTTTTTACCCAGAGGGTTGCTGTGCTGGAAATGGATTTGAGAATAAGATAGATTGTGTCATCTTGGGATACTGCTGTGTAGTGTCTTTGTAGATGAGCAACCAAAGGCTCCTGTGTCTTTTTGCACAATCCAACTAATAGAGAAATGAGTCTAGGCTTGTTTGAAACAAAGATTTGACCTATGACAATTTTCATGCTAAAGTAGACTATCCTGTAGTGAATTGAGTGTAATGATTGAAAAGGTCCTTGTTACAGTATTTGACCATCATATAGCTGCTTAAACATCCCATGTGAGAACTCTAGGTAGTAATACACTATACAGACAAAAGTAAAACACAGTTTTTTAAACATTTTTTACATTTACATCATTTGGCTGTACAGTTTTTATAATTTGCAGTTTTTACATGAGCAGTTGAGAGTTAAAGGCCTTGTTCAGGGGTCTAGCAGTAGTAGCTTGGTAGTGCTTGGAATTGAGCCCCAGTCTTCAGATCAGCAGTCCAACACCTTAACCCTTTGGGGTCCGAGGGTGTTTTGGGGACTGTGTGATGTTTTGACATGCCCTAACATTCGTGTTTATTTTAGCTTTTTATAGCATACTATTAGCCAACATGTATTTTATTTGTATTCAGCACAAGCTAAGATACAATAATAGGTGAGCAAAATGGATCTACATGTTTTAATTTCATAGGGAAAAAAATTATGCATGGTTAGTGAGTTTTGCAAAAAAAAAAAAGTTTTTACTGAAATAAGGCCATAAAACCATGTATTAGGCCATGTATTAAATAGCTTGTAATAAGAAATTTGAGAAATCAGTCATGTAGGCCTGAATGTTTACTTAAAAATTATGTGAAAACCATTCTAACCACTATAATACACTTTATGCAAAAATGTACACTTTGTAAGGGACTTTTTCACGGTATGCGTGTTTGTTAGTCATGAATATTTATGTGATTCACGCCTGGGGAGACAAAAAACATTAAGTAATCGTCCCCCATCAAGTTGGAATACTGTGAAAAGACTCGCATTGTTATTCACTTTGTTCCTCACGCGAAACACAAACAATTTAGCATGTGACTAGCACTGGGGTGCAGCTACCGCAGCACATTAAAGATAATGAAGTAAAACTTCAGTTGACTGCACCTCTGTTTGTTTTCATACAGATTACATAATCTGAGAATATTTGTTTTCGATTTGATTTACAGCATTTAAAAATAGACATTCTAACCTTTCCCTAGACGCATGTTTTATGTTTGTGTGACAATTATTCAGTAAGTTACAGTGTATTTTCACATGCGTTTCATACTTATCTGTATGATTTAAATCGAGGGAGTATTTTTTGTGTCTTTTGCACTGATAAAAAATAGTGAGCTCTTAGCGCGGGCGATAAAACCGACCTAAGAGGGTTAACCACTGAGCTACCACTCACATCCTATTACAGATTTAGTCAAACTGTTCCTTATAAATTCTCACTTCTGGAAATATGTTTTCAGGTAGCAAGTAAGCAAGCAAGTCTTTTTCACAATTTCCTTACAGCACAGTGAAATTCTTTTTTTTCGTATACCTAAGCTTAGGAAATTTGGGTCAGACCGTAAGGTCAGCCATAATAACGCACCCCTGGAGCAGAGGGGGTTAAGCATTGCTTAGCACCCCAAAAGTTGCAGTTTGGCAGTGGTGAAACTTGAACCGTTGAGCTTGCCAGTTCTGACTATCTGATCCCTGACCCAGAGCCTAACCGTTGAGGCACTAGATGTGAAGTGTATCTCTGGGAATTTGTTCACTCAGCCAACGCATTAGTGAGAACAGGCACTAATTTCTGGTGAGGAGATACACAGGGGGAAATATTTATTTGATCCTCTACTGATTTTCTGAACTTTACCCCATTACAAAGTAATAAACGGTCTAGAATTTTTAGGGTGGGTTTATTTTAACAGACAGAGACAACATCATAAAAACAAGCAGAAAGTTAGAGAGGGTATAAATTAATTTGTATTTGATCGAGTGAAATAAGTATTTGATCCTCATGTAAAACGTGACTCAGTACTTGGTGGAGAAACCATGTTGGCAAGCACAGAGGTCAGTCATTTTTTGTAGTTGGTCACCAGGATTGTGTGGGTGTTTCGAGGGATTTTGGTCCAGTTCTCTTTACAGATACTGTCTAAATCCTGAAGGTTTCGAGGATTTCACTTGACAACTTAGTTTCAGCTTCTTACACCAATTTTCTCTTGGATTAAGGTCCGGAGACTTGCTGGGCCATGCCAGGATCTTAACGTGCTTCTTGAGCCAAGGTCAAATGATTATAATACTTTACCAGTTCATCCCAAAGGTGTTGAGTGGGGTTAGGGTCTGGGCTCGGTGCAGGACATTTGACTTCATCCACCCTATTATTGGCATTGGTACATTGATGGACTTTGATCTGACATAGAGGTGTCATCACACTTTAGTTGAAGTGAATACAAATCTTTATAGACAATTGTGGGCTGTCATCTTTGTGGAAAAATGTTGTGGAAGGCCCACAAATGGGTGTGATGGTCAAACTTTTACATACTTATATGGGTTACTGATTGCTAAAACCAGAGAAAAGTGCAAAAATGCTTTACAATTTGTTATTCAGGTTTTAAGGGGTTAATACTATGTTGGGGAGGTGGCAAAATATGTTTGCTAATTGCCATAGTAGCATCCTGCTGTCACACCATTTAACCAAATGTTTCCAAATGTGTCTTTTGAGCTTATCCTAAGAACACAGCATTATTTTGAGCAAAGTTCCCTCCTTGGTGTAATTACAGGACAGTTCAGTTTTACAAGGTGCTGGCTTTCTGCCATAGAATACATACCGAAGCAATGACTTCCCTTACTCTATAAATGTATGAGTATATGATATGCATGTACAAAAAATCCAGACCCTGTTTGTGCAGCAATTATTCATCTGTCATTTTTAATTCATGTGTAAAAACAAGAAAGAGGCACCACTTAAAAGACCTGAACCCTGTTTAGTGCATCATGACTTTATCTGACAGTCCTCCTGGTTTCCCATCAAAAGAACACTGTTTTCAAGGGCCCACAATAAAACCTCATACGACAGTTATGAGTTACGACGAAGTTTGACTTCACTGACAACGCCGGGAAAAAAAAGTGTACCCAAAGCATGGCATGTGACACCATGTGTAAGTTGTAAAGTGCGCTAGCAATTCAACTGTAGAGCCCAAAAGTGATCTTGTAAATCCCTATCAGCCAACATTCGAAGCTTAACTAAACTGTACATAAATGTGCACTTGTTATCCATTGCGCATATTAGTGTAGTCACGATACTGGAATTTCAAACTTCGAAAGGATCAAACTTAGAACAGGGTAGAAACTAGTTTTGTTAGATTATTTTGTTTTTAATTTAAAGATAAATATCTCGCAAGTCTAGTACATGACATTGAGGTATAAAAGAGTGTCAGATTTTAATAAACTTTTATTTTTAGATCATGCCTTTAAAATGAACTGAACTATATACCTAATCTTCAAGTTCAAGAAGCTTTATTGTAGTTACACCATATATAGCCAGTGCACAGTGAAACGAAACCACATTTCTCCTAGGACCAAGGTGCTACACATAACACAGAGTCACGTGAAACAGAACAACAGAGAGCTACGTACAACAAATGATGTTGTACAAGCAACAATCAACAAGAGATTTGCTTTCCTCAGCCTGCGCAGCCTACGTAGAGATGCTGCTAGGCTTTCTTACTGATGGAGCAGATGTTGAGTGACCAGGTGAGGTTCTCCGCCAAATGAACACTGCAGAACTTGGTGCTCTTGACTATCTCCCTGGGGGTTCCAGCGATGTCTAGGGGAGAGTGGTTGCTCTGTTCTCTACTGAAGTCAACAGCCATCTCTTTGGTTTTTTTCTAGGTTCAGAGACAGTTTGTGGGCTGTTTCACCTCCTCTCTGTATCCTGACTCATCGTTCTTGCTGACCCACCATGGTCGTGCCATCGGCGAACTTGATGTGGTTCGAGCTGTGCCTCGTGTTCAGGCTCAGCTTCTCAATTAGGTGCTGAGGGATGATTGTGTTGAATGCTGAACTCTATGAACAGCATTCGTACGTACGAGTCTTTATTGTCCAGGTAGGTGAGGACCAGATGGAGGGTCGTGGAGATGCCATCGTCCGTAGAACGGGTTGGACGATACACAAACTGCAGGGGGTCCAGTGAAGGTGGTAAGTTGGTCTTGATGAGCCTCTCTAAGCATTTCATCACGATGGGTGTGAGTGCGACTGGACGATAGGAACTGAGGCAGGACACCGAAGACTTCTTTGGCATAGGGCTGATAGTGGTGTACTTAAGGCAGGTAGGAATGACGGGACTGCTCAGGGAGATGTTGAAGATGTCTGTGCAGACATTCACTGGCTGGTTTGCGCATTCCCCGAGTACTCTGCCAGGAATGTTGTTTGGGGACCAGCAGACTTCTGTGGGTTAACTCTGCATAGAGTTTTCCTCACATCAGCACTGGTTAGACAGAGCACCTTTTTGTTGGGAAGAGGGGGATGATCTTCTTCACCACTACATTGTTCTGTGCCTCAAATGGAGCGTAGAAGTCGTTCAGCGCATCTGGGAGGGAGGCATCGCTGTCACAGACCGGTGAAGTTGTCTTGTAGTTAGTGGTCGCCTGCACGCCCTGCCACATGTGCCATGTGTCTCCACTGTCGTGAAAGTGACTTTGGATTTTTGTGTGCCTGTCTGATGGCTCAGGACAATTCGGCTCTTGCTGTTTACAGGGCGGTTTTGTCTCTCGCCGTTAGCAGCGCACGCACATCTGCAGCCTCCTTGAACATGTTCCAGTCAGTGAACTCAAAACAGTCCTGTAGAGCAGAGACTGCTCCTGTTGGCCAGATTCTCACCTGATTTAGAACCGGTTTCAGATGTCTGACAAGCGGTCTGTATGCTGGCATTAGCATAACAGAGATGTGGTCTAAGTATCCTGGGTGGCGGCAGGGCTCTGCACGGTCGCGCTGGGACTGTTTGTGTAATCAAGATCCAGCGTGTTTTTCCCTCTCGTCACACAGTCTACATGCTTATGGAATTTACGGAGAACTGACTTGAGATTTGCGTGGTTGAAATCTCTGGCGATAATAAACAGTCTGTCGGGGTGTGCATTCTGCTGATCGTCTATAGCCCTATTGAGAACACATAAAGCCTCTTTAGCATTAGTGCTGGGATGTGTATATACACTCCTACGTGGTACACTGTCGTGAACTCTCATGGAATGTAAAATGGCCTACATCTAACAGTCACAAACTCCACGAGCAATGAGCAGTATTTAGAAACAGGCACAGAGTTCTTCCACCATTCCGTGTTGATTTAAATACACATGCCGCCACCACCACGCGTCTTACCGCACAGAGCTGAGTCCCGTGTCGGCACAAAACGAAGCTAGCCCGTCTAGATGATTGACTGAGTCTGGAACTCTGTCGCTGAGCCACGTTTCCATAAATACAAAAACGCAACAGTCTCTAAACTCTCCCCTTAGAATCTTAGAAGTTAATGGTAATAGATATTTGTTAATATTAACACATGTATTACTCTTAATTTAAACAAGAGCTAACGTGTACCATTGTGTTTTTATTAACTGTTATCAAATATGAATAAATACTGTAACAAATTATTTTTGCTAATTGTTCATTAATGTTGGTTAATACAGTAAAATGTATATGATAAAGATTTTAATTTTGGATTTACATATAGTCATTGATGAACGCATATAAATAGGTTTATTAATAGTGTTATCCATGCTATACTAAACAGGGATGCGTGCGTGCATCAAATGCGAAAACATACCTGAATAAACCGCGTGAGGACACTCGTATCAGCAGCGATACTGGGCCATCTTAGTTAATATTTCATTAATGTTAGAATGAGATCAGTTAATAATCTCTCGAAATTCTTTATGCAAGTCAGAATATCTGTCTTTCAAATGCTTTGCTAAAATAGTGGTGTTACTAACCGCCAACACCGTGTTAGCACCCTTTGTTTTGTTTTGTTGTTTAGCACTGCTTTGTAACGGCGCTTGCATAGTGGCTTGCTTGTGTCTTTTGCCTTTCTCTGTTCAGTTGCCTCAAATCTGAAATAGTTCCAGACAGCACTGGTGCTATGTTCTTTATCAGCCAAAGCCGGTCGCGTTCCGGCACTCATCTTACTCACTAATTTAACCGGCGGGAATGAGACAAGACAAGCACTGTGATCACGTGTAATGTGTTAACTCACTATTAAAGCGAAGGGAGAGAGTGAAAGCGCCAAAGCTAATAGCTCTGCGCCACTAGTAGTAGTTATTTGAGCAAGTGTTGCCACTTTTTCTGCAGTAACCTGGGGACACATCTGCGTGTGTTTATTTTCCTCCGTGTGTTTAGTTTTAATCAATTTTTTTTCAAGCCTCCTTGAAGTGGCAAAGTTCCTACCCCACTCTTTGAATGTGTTTTCCTGATGTTCTTCCAACGGACAGTCACAGTTCAATCCTTCCTGTATTGCCTAAAATCGAGAGAAGCCAAGGAGCTGCCAGGACCTTGTGTTGGTAGTGCTGAACAATCCTCAGAGATCACAAACTGAGGTGGGCATGTAGCATATCGTCGCATATTGTGCGATTAATGTAGCATTTGAAACAATTTCAGAATATATTTTTGTGTCTAGCTTATTTTAACCAACTGAACATTGTCATAAATGGTGTCCAGGCAAGCGAGGTCAAAGTTTATTGGTCACATGTACATTATACGTGATACAACATACAGTGAAATGCTTTGGCGAAAACCTGAAGGTTTGCTAAGGTGGGGGGTGGGGGGGGGTTGGTTGCATATAAATACTATAGTACTGTTGACAGTGTACAATAGTTACAGATTACAAATGGACATCTATGTGCAATATGTACATGACAATATATATATAGTAAATACATTAAATACAGTAATAACAGTAGTAACAGTAATAGATACTATTTATAGTACTATATAATGCAATGTTGTGCAATTGTGCAGTTGTGCATGTGTGTG
>JAOUQX010094432.1:0-10679 GCA_028566295.1 Liobagrus marginatus
TTAGTGGGTGGGATATGTTCCTGTTAGTGGGTGGGATATGTTCCTGTTAGTGGGTGGGATATGTTACTGTTAAGGGGTGGGATATATTACTGTTACTGGGTGGGATATATTATCGTTAGTGTTATCATAAACACATTTTAGTTAAAATCTTTTTATAGAGTTAAAACAACAGCATGGATAGTGTTATAATAAAAATTCTTGCTCAGTTCTGTACTGTTATCATTTGCTCAAAAACAGAAGAAAAGCAGTAAATATATAAATATTGGTTATCAGTCCCATAAAACTGCAAATAATCAATATCAATATCGGTTTCAATATCAGTATTGGTGGATCTTTAGAAAGGATCAGAGGCTATGATCAGATGAGATCTTTCATTAAAGTAAGACATGAACAAAAGGAAAGACATGAAAGAGAATGAAAAACGTTGACACTCAACAGACACTGGTGTTGTCCTCATTTCAGCAGGCATGGTCTTTCTGAACAAACATGCGTGTAAATGCTTGTACACGTCTTGGCTTGACTCTTACTTGACTCTTCGCGTGAAAATAGGTTCTAAGTAGATTCTCTTGGAATCCCTCCCGCTCTGATGCGTCACTCTGGCTTTGTTAAAAGTGCAGAGAAGGAGCCACGAGCGACCCTGTTAACATATCTATAATATATCGGCGTGACCTGGTTCAGCGCACCTGAGCCACAGCTGTTTATGCAACCAGCTGCTTTTTATCAATTCAGTTCCGGCTGTCAAGTGAACCTAATTTCGCAAAGTTCTAGTCGCTAAACAAAGGAAAACATGACTGTCATTGTGTGCTGAATATGCACAATCATCTCAGTTTGACGTAGTGGTGGTGTTGGTACATAGTGAGTATCAGTAAATGAAGCCTCTTATAAAGTTCAGGACTTCGGTTTGCTGTGCATGATCCTAAAGACATTCGGCTGTGATAGGGGTAGAGCTAGAGAGAGAGAGAGAGAGAGAGAAAGAGAGAAAGCGAGAGAGAGAGGCAGAGCCCCTGCTGTGATGAGATGGAACAATCTCATCGCCTGTTCTCTGTGAGCTTTATTAAAGTGAATGGGAGCAGAGACAGTACTCTTAGCCCTCAACATTGAAAAGGAAGACACCCGAGGGGATGTGGGAAATACGCTGGGGTTTGTTGAGCTGTCAAACACGAGGCAATAGAAAATGCTTTTTTTTTTTTTTTATCATACAATGCTGAAATACGTTTCCCTGGAAAGGACAGAAAGACTACTTATTTGTTTGGATTTCTGTAATGATACACAAAGTATATTTTCCGAGTGACAGGCTTTTAGTAAATATTTTTTACCCAAAGCAATTTGCATCTATTTTAAGACCGTATATATATTCCAAACACACAGCTGAGTGGTTAAAGCTTAGTTGCGTTGCTCAAGGGCCCCAAAGATTAGAAGCAATGTGGCTTTGAAATTTTACCACAGAACTGGAACGGTGTTCAACAGAACTGTTAAACATTTTTTCACAGTGACCTTGAGGTATCACTAAATACGTTTACACAGAGCTCTGTTTTCCATTTATAATCTATATATCAATATATAGAATAAGAATAATAAATCTTTTTAATAGATAGATTTAATATATAGAATAATAAATCTAGAAAAATAGAATGAAATCTATATAATAATATTAAAAAAAAATTTTTTTAGCGTTTTATTGAAAACGCTCTATATAAACACCTCAATCTGAATGAAAACGCTCCATGTAAACAACTCAATCAGTATGGAAATGTTTCATGTAAACAAATTAGTCAGAATGAAAACGCTCTATGTAAACACCCCAATCTGAATGAAAGCACTCGATGTAAACACCTTAATCAGAATGAAAACCCTCTACAGGGCTTTTATTCTCAGGCTTTTCTTCAGAGGGGGGAGGGGTAGGTAAGCGATGCTTCATAGCGAACCACCCGCTACCAAAAAAACTGAGCTTCTTGCATCTTTTCATAGAAATTAAAAGCAACAGCGATATATAAGTAATCACGTGCTTAGGAACAACATGAGGGCTCAACTAGCACGATTACGCAATCTGGCTCCGTCTTTACAGGACCGAAATATTAACATCCATGGACTGGCAGACGAGCTATCACATGATTATTCAAATTGAAAGCATTGCCACTTAACGCCAGATCGTAATAGGTCACATTGTATGTAAACAGTCAACCGGAATATTTGAATGGGAATGACAAAGTCTCATAAATATCCGGGTACGCCAGACTTAACAGAAAAATGGTATTTCAAACCAAACTCCTGCCCTGAGACTCTGGTCATTTCTTGACCACATATCCTGCTGTGGAAACCTGTCATGGAGCTTGAAATGTTGGTTTCAAGTTGAAATGTGTTTACAGACAAAAGGGAAAATTGCAGCTCCCACGATTCTGAAGCTTGTGATCAGGAAAGTGTTCAAATGATCCATGTTCTGCTCTCATTACAAATACACAGGTTCATTTTCAAACGTCGGAAATTATAAAAAAAAACGTGCAAAATCAGATTGTATTAACCTGATTAACTACTTACCGTACTCTTTAGCTAAGCCTCTTAAGCAAAGACTAACCTCCCTCCTACTGCCTGTCTCTTTTCCCTCTCTCTCTGCACAATTACTCTGTGTTGCGCTACGGCATACACAGTGTTAAGAGAGTCTCGTGTCAACCGAGAACGATATAGAGGTGTGGCTGCCACCGCTAATAACGTACAGCCCGAACACAGGACTGGACATAGAGTGAAGCTGGAGGACTGTTTTGCAGGTTTTGCCATCGTTTGCACTCCCGTCTGACCCCCCTTTCCTTTGTTAATGCTGTTTGGTGCACCATTGGGCCTCCTTACCCTAGTGGCTCAAAGTCTAAGCCTGGGATTTAGTCTGACAGAACATGGGGAAAACCATTGAGCAATCCAGAAGCTGGCTTTACTGCTTATAATTGACTCCACTGAGAAACACCCGGCAGTCATATTCATATGGACTCTATACGTCATACAGCAAGAGGAGTCAAACCGCTCTCTGAGCATGACTGAAAGTTGACGCTGAGGGAAATCAAACAGCGGCGGCTAACTGAGCTTTATTACTTCAGCGTAGCATGCTAATATCTGAGCCGTACTCTTGTAATATACAATAGGAGAATGCATCGAAAAGTATCACATGGACTACCACGTCGGAGCTGCAGCTAATTGGTTGGTGGTTAAAATGAAAGGCACATACGATGGACACGTGTTACAACTTAACGATAAAATTTCTGATAGAAAGAGAAGTGTGCCTGGAAAACGATAACGGCTGGGAATAGCAACAGACGCGCCACTGATAACGCGTGTGCGTCCTATACAGGAATAGAAGGCGTTTGAGATGAGACATCAAAAAGCAAGCGTCTCGGAGGAATAATGGTTTACACTTTTAGTAAATGAGAAGAGCGTGGAGATGCCAAGTCTCACAGATCACTGACAGCCAGTTCAAAGGAGGCTTGCAAGCGTTCTGAGCAGGAGACAAAGCAGAATAATGAAAACAATAAAGGGTGAATGGGTGGTGATTACTTTAGAATGCAGACAGACATAGCTGCTTAATAATTTATTTTTTTCTCTCTCTGTCTCTCTCGGTACACTGCGCAATACCTGATATTATAGCTTCAACTACTCAATGGTGAACATTTCTTTAACCCAAACATATTTCTTTTATATATCTTGTACAGGAACAGAACACATATGCCGGCTTGATGTAAGAACCTAGGCCTACTTTAGTGAACATATAAAAAAAAGAGAGAAAAAGAGGCAGAGGGGAGGGAGAGAGAGCGAGAGAGAGACAGAGAGGGGGCGAGAGAGAGAGCGAGAGAGAGAGAGAGAGAGAGAGAGATCAAACTATCAGAATTATTAGAACAGTGTTTAATGACTGACTCATAAACTGAAAGCAGCACTGCATGACCCCCACAGTGAACAGCCCTCCTCCCTTACCGGGGCACCACATTTCATTACTTGGATATTCAGCATCCTGCGTTCAACTCAGACAACAATCGGGGCTTGACAATCTGTTAATAGTCCAGTGAATATTTTTCGAATCAATGAAAATCGGTTCGATTAACTGAAAACGACTCTTAAGAGACTAATCGTTTTTTTGTTTAATTTTTTATAAGAAATCATTTTTAAAACCACATACTTTAAAATAAATACATAATTACATACACAACCATAATTATGTATTATGCACAGCAAACCCGTAGCGCTAATCGTTGTCTTCTTCTTCTTTGGTGTTTTACAGCAGCCGGGATCAACGTAGTGATGTTAAATAAAACACACTTTAATTAAGTCAAGAAGTGAAAACATCACGTAGGCTTAAACAATCGAATTCGACGTCATAGATCACGCAAACTAACCGCGGCAGCCTTATAAAAGTCACCAGACCCACAGGAAATAACGGCACACATTAACTTCTCTTGACAACAACACTGATTAATTATCTTTCTACAGGCCAGCCATGGATACAGCAGGCTAAAAGACATGAAATCAATACAGAAAAAGAAACACAAATCTTTATCATTAATAGTAAACTAAGCTGTTGGACGCTCTTCGACAAGGTCGTGTGTCTGATGCCTTCTGGATGATCCGGTGGTCAATCATTCCATAGTTCCTAACTTCACGTTCATCCAAATTGTAACGCATCAGAGTCTGCCGCAGCCGAAAAGAAACGCTGTCTTTTTCTTTTCCACCTCCCGCTATTTCGTTTTAAAAGATTTTTCTCGTTCTTCCAATAACACAGTTCAGCTTGTATAATGAAGGGAAAAGGCCAGGTATCGTGGTTTGATGAATGCACTTCTTCAGTCCTGTTTTAAAATTCTATTAGCGCATAATTACCCTGGCTGAAAATTCTCATTCTACAGCAAAACCTCCTACACATGCTAAGAAGAAAAGTGCTAAAACTGAAAGCGATCTCAGGCCGGTGTCACGGTGAGTTCACATACAAACATATAGCCGGAAAACACACACATAGCCACAAATCTAGAAATCACCCAACAACCATATAAAGATGATCCATAAATAATAAGGATGTACCAATAAGTATCAGAAGCCAATACCGAGTCCAAGTACTGGTACTCGTAAAAATACACTGATTCCAAAGACCGATACCTCAAGTGACCTAATTTACAGTATATAGCAGACATAACTGATACTGACACACGTGACAGACACAGTGTCAGTGTCAGCAGTGTGGAAATATTTCATGATGATCTTTTTTATTATGCACTTGGTTAATATGCCCATTGGAGATTATTGCTGTCCTTTATTCATTAATGTCAATGTGTTAGGGTTAGGTTAGGGGAAAATTGCCAGATCAGCAAAAAATAAATAAAATACAGGTATCGCTATTGGCGAGTACCATTAAAAAAAATACTGTTACTCGTACTCGACCCTTAGAAATGTATCGATGCATCCCAACCACCGACAGAAGCAAAGGTGATGTTTTCGTGGCAGCGGTGGGAATGGTAGCCCGGTCTCTGTGCGAGCGCAACTGAAAGTGGCTCTGCAGCATGATGGGCGGGGACCTCTTCAGCGTAAACTCATTAGGAGCACATTAAATGACCTGGAGCAGGCTGTGATGTTCAACTACTTTGCGAAAGGTATAATTGCAGGTGATTGTTAACACGCGCAGCAGAAAAACAGATGGTGTTTGCCGAGAATTATGTACGAATAAAAGAAATGACCTAACTAAGACAGGAATAAGAATGATATTTATTTTAAAGTGTTTCATTCTGTTGACTAACTCTGTAACAAAGGGAAACTAGAAGATGGGGGTGTTGGGATCAGGATAGCAGTTTCCCGCTGTAGAATTATGTTGTGTTTGAGTCAGGCTGTAGCTCCACACAGTAGGATGCTTGGCCTTCTTTTTTTCCCTGAGCTGTCAGGGAGTGCGGCCCATGCTGCTGCCACGTGTGAGGTCATCACAGAATCCAGTTATCAGTGCAGGAACACAGGGGCATGGCAGTGTGGCCATGCTTGCCCGCAAGCCTCCCGCTGGAGGATGCCTAGCTGGATTTTTAAAGCTCTTTCAATTGCACAAGTGTACTAAGTGAGCTGTATGCCTAAAGTATGCCGCATACCCAAGTTATATGTTCTGTAGCTTATGCCAAAAGATTGCTTAGTGGATTTAAAGTAGCTCAAAACAAAAACTAATCCCATCCTCATTTTAGGCATTTGGCAGACGTCCTTATCCAGAGTGACATAGTTAAACAACTGGGCAGCTGATGGTTAAGGGCCTTGCACGAGGGCCCGGCAGTGACAGCTGGGTGTTGCTGGGAATTACACTCACAGCGTTCAGATCAGCAATATATAATAATACATACGGCTGATTTCTGATGTTGAACAACTAAAAAATGACGAGTATCTCTACACTTTTACCCATTAATATACATAAAGCTGAGATTCTTACCAAGTTTCCTTGCCAATCCAAAATATCTAGTCAGCTAGTTAATTACCTGGAATTAACTTGTGCTTGTCACAGGGATGACGGTGTCTCCACTTTTTTTCCTCCACTGGGGCTGGTGCCGGAGGCAGATTGGAAACAAGTCTGCAATTTTGCATTGAAAAAAGATCCTGGCTCTGAACTGGCCCTGGACTGTCCCGGTCTCAAGTCATTGAACCTACGACTTCGGTGGGCGAGCCTCAGATCACAGATTTTCATTTGTAAGAAATTGTTTTTTTTCCATTTCCATTTTTAAAAGTCGAAACTTGAACAATAATCAAAAATGTCAGTAGCCCAGTGGTTGCAGAAGAGACCAGAGAAAAATTACGATTAACTGGCGTTAAATAGCGTGAGAATAATACACATATATGAAAAGATAGCGGGGAAATGGCAACGGCGGGGATTAAACAGACAGGTCAACCCTAAGTTAAAAAAGATAACTAACGAGTGGCACCTTGCCTGAATCAGCGCAGGTGGAAAAGCAGTAACAGATTCAACAGCAGGTTATTGGCAGCACTAACAGTAGCTAAGTATTGGCAAATAACTTCAGCAAATTTTCCTTAATTATGCATATTACATAATCAAAAACGATTTCGGAAACATTAGCCATGGTGGCAGGCTAGATTAGTACACAGCTCCTTTTATCTTAGATATACTGTGCTTTTCTCATTTAGCCCTGCTTTAAAACACTACCTTTATTCTTGTGCTGCTAATTAGGTAAACTAATGACCTGAAAATTACTTTTATTGTTTTTTTTTCAATAAGGCTGCTTATTCCTACTGAAACTCATAACAACCAAACTTCCAAGCATTAGGTTGTGTGCTCCCGAACGCACTATACACGGTAATTGTACCTGTTCTACGCCCCAGGGAAGCTTCACAAAGGAATATACCAAGTAAAATAGGTGCAGATTACAGGCTGTTCAAAAAGGTGCTGAAGCTTTTGGTTTTATTTTAATATCCAACATATAATTTACATTCAGATGTGGATACAGCATTATACTGTATATTACCACATTCAGTCGAGTGGGAATATTTTTAGACCAAAGTTTAATGGATCGTGTTAAACAAAAAATCTTTTGATATTAAAATGGCAGAGAATTGCCACAAATGAACTTCCGTCATTTTAGCTCATATATCTCAGATCGTGGGGTACAACCTTACTACTACAGACCCAGCGGGAAACACATTTATTTCACTGGATTTCATGGTAAAAGCGCAAGTTAATATGCGTTCGTTCTAATCATTAAAAATTCAATTCAAATAAGCTGCAACATAGCAAGTATGGTTCCTGGGGTGAACCCTGACATTTTTAGTTGGCGACCATTCTAATATGTTTTCAGATGTATTTCCGCAGATTTACATCCACAATGATCAAGCATTACATTATGACCACCTTCCTAATATTGTGGATCACTTTTGCTACCAAAACAGCCCTGACCCTTCAAGGGATGGACTCCACTAGACTCCTGAAAGTGTGCTGTTGTATCTGGTACCAAGATGTGAGCAGCAGATCCTTTAAGTCCTGTAAGTTGTGAGTTGGGGCTCCTTCACTCCCCACATGCATCAGTGAGCCTTGGCCGCCCACGACCCTGTCAACGGTTCACTACTGTTCCTTCCTTTGACCACATTTGATAGATACTGACCACTGCAGACCGGGACACTGGGACTTTTGCGCTCAAACCCCATGTGCACTTCCAGTATTTTCGGAAAGACCAGTAAATAAATTCGTCGTTGTGGTTTATTACTACTCATTACTCTTTTTCTCTATGCTCGCATTTCAAATCAATTCCGCACTCGCTAACTTCTCATTTGTGGCTGCAGTCTGGGTTGTGGAATGTATTTCTAGCGAACACGGCTGCGGCTGATTTCTGCATAACAGCTTTCAATTAGTGCGGCGCGCATTAGCATAAAGCAGCATGAGGCAGGACTAGCCCAATCTAACCGACTTCTCTCCATTCTTGTGATAATTTAGTAAAGCTGTATATCTGCATCCGATCAAATCAGTAACGAAATTACGCCAATTCACTGGTTTATGCCCACAGCGTACTGATAAACTTCTTCCGGCATGCTTTAATGACGAACGTCATTTAATATGAAACAATCCGAACTAAAACAACGTGGATGATCCCAAAGCTCAGAGTGCAAGCGTGGTGCGTTGGTAAAGTTTACTCTGCACACACCAGGGCTATAAATACCCGGTGCGGAAAGCTGCACAGTCGGATCTAAACAGCAGTCTTTTGCGTGTTCAGTACAACGAGGTGAAAACGAGGTTTGGGTTGCAACATGAAGCCGTCTCCTTCTGTACTCATCCATACAACGCAGCAAGCAGCTTTTGCTATGTGCAACCTGAATTCCCGCAGTTGTGTGAACCAATCTTGTTCCGACATTCTGCTGGATAGAGGGCTGTTTCGTAACAGAGCTGGAAAACATTTAAATAAATTACGATGCAGAAATAAAGAGAGAGGAAAGAGTGAGCGAGCGGGAGTGAAAACAGGGCAAGAGAGAACGAGAGAGAGAAAAGAAAGAGTAAGAGGGAGAAAGAGAGTGAAATAGAGATAGAGAGAGATAAAGAGAAGCAAAAGCAACTGAGAGAGAAAAGAGGGTGAGGGGAAAAAAAGAATGAAAGGGTGAGAGAGAAAAGAGAGGAGAGAAAAGAGAGCAAGCACGAAAGAAAAAAGAGAAAGGGTGAGAGAAAAGAGATCAAGAGGGAGAAACAGAGGAAGAGAGATGGATAAAAAAGAGAATAGGAGGGTGAGAGAAAAGAGAGCAAGCAAGAGGAAAAAAGAAAATGAGGAACAGAGTGAGAGAAAAGAGGTCAAAGGGAAGAGAACAAAAAGAGAGTGAGAGAATAAAATGCAAAAGCAATGGAGAGAGAAAAGAGATCGAGAGAGAGAAAGAGGAAAAAAGCAAAAGCAAGGAAGAGAGAAAAGAGATGGCGTGAGAAACAGAATGAGAGCGAAAGAGAGATAGAGAGGCAGACAGACAGGCTGAGGCGTAGGCCATGTGAGTGTAGAAGCGGAATGACGTTATGTACAGTATGTAGGCAGCAAGAAGTGTCGCTTGTCTCAGCTCTCTAATCGCTGTCCATGAAACTACACTCACACATTTGCCTAGGCTCTAGTCAAAACAGCACACATATACTTGTTTTGCAATCTTAGTGAGGACATTCCATAAGCATAATGGTTTTTATAGGGTACAAACTGTACATTCAATCACCATAACATACCCCTAAACCTACACATCACACAAAATATTCTGCATTTTAACATTTTTTAACATTTAACGCATTATTTGGTATGTTTTTAAAGCTATTTCATTTATGGGTACTCATGAAATATCCCCATAAAACATGCTCAAGTTGTAATACCAGTGAAATACCCATGTCATTATACACATTTGTGTCCTCATAAAGTTCATGAAAACAAGTTCTCTCACACACACTCCCCAGTGATACATATTTAAGGCTGCATGTGTAACAAGTGGATGGGAGCAGCCGCAGAGAGAAACAGTGGGGGTGGGCAGAAGGCTGGTGTGAGAGTCAACTGGAAGAGGGAGGGAGCGAACAGAACAACGGGGTAAAAAGCCATTAGGCAATTAATCTCTCTTAATAAGAGCATTAACATTCTCCAGGCAAGAACAACGGCAGTTATGGAAGGAGTCTATTTTCTCTTTCCCATTTCCTCCTGGTGGATAATTGGGAATCCTGAGTTGCAGTGGGATTATGGTTCCCCAGGTAACACCTACGAAGGAAGAAAAAGGGAGAAGATTTCTCTCGCTGAACCTCAGCGGACAATTGTGCATGAACAAAAGCTAGGCGTCCAGACGAAAAGATATATAGAGGTTCAGCCCCACATTAATGGACAGGCGGGTGTCGTTCTAGCTGATCTCTGAAGAGTTCTTTCCTCTCGAGGGCTTTCTCAAGTTTCTCAAAATGACAAAAATGAGGAGTTCGGAAGAGAGATTTTTGGTTCCCCGAAGAGACCGATAATCAACGTTTCTTCGCTTGATTGCACAGACGCTTGCAGTACGACAGGCAAACTGCTTTTAGATTCGGAGGAAAGGAAGCGTTCATAAACATCTGATTATAACATGGACTCTTAAGATCATTGGTTCAATTCCAAGCACAACCATTCTTCCACTGCTCGGTGTAACGTTTAAGCACTCACTGATGTTGTTGTGGAGCTGCATGCTCCGGCAGCAGTGTAGGAAGACCCGGTATGCAA
>JAOUQX010094479.1:0-10674 GCA_028566295.1 Liobagrus marginatus
TGTCTCCAGGGTTTTAATCTCCTTAAGGTAGGCCGTCTCATCGTTGTTGGAGATCAGACCCACCACAACTGTGTCATAAGCAAACTTTACAATGGTAGTGGAGTTGGAAGAGGCTAAACAGTCATGTGTGCACAGTGTGTATAGCAGGGGACTCAGAACGCATCCTTGGGGAACGCCAGTGCTGAGAGTGAGTGTAGGGGAGGTGTGTTTTCCCACCCATACGGTTTGTGGTCTGTCCGCGACGAAGTCGGAGATCCAGCAACAAAGCGATGTGCCGAGTCCCAGGACCTTCATCTTGGAAGTGAGTATGGAGGGGATTATGGCGGAAAGATGAACTGTAATCCACAAACATTTTAACATAATTCCCTTTACGGTTATCCAGGTGTTCTAGGGCCGTGTGGTGCAAGTACGCGATCGCGTCCTCAGTGGAGTGGTTAGAATGATACGCAAACTATAATGGGTCCAGTGTGTCTGGTAGTGAACTAGTGATGACGTCTCTTACTAACCTTTTGAAGCACTTCATCACAGTGGAGGTCAAAGCTACTGGACGATAGTCATTAAGACAGGCAGGCTGGGGTTTCATAGGGCCAGGAACAATGGTGGACTTTTTGAAGCACGCTGGGATTACAGACTGTTCCAGGGAGAGGTTGAAGATCTGTATAAATACCGGAGCTAGCTGTTCAGCGGAGGTTCTCAGGATCTGACCTGTGATGCCGTCTTTTCCTGCAGCTTTCCTGGTGTTTACTCTCCTGAAAACTGTTCTGCACTCTCTGCTTGCATGCAGTCAGCAAAGACGCTAGCACTGTTAGTGCTTTTAGCATTCACGGCGCTGTTGGCAGCAGCCTCGAAGCCAGCATAAAAAATATTTAGCTTGTGTGCTAATGAAGCGTCCGCCCTCATCATCTTGGATGTTGGTGTTTTATGATCCGTCATTGTTCTTAGTCCCTGCCATATGTTTCTAGAGCTTTGATGGAAGAGAGACTCTAGTTTCTTACTGTAACGTTGCTTCGCTGTTTTCACCGCTGTAACGTGCACGGAGACTACTGGGGGGCGTTTTCACTGTGTCTGTGTTTGTTGATCAGTTTGCAATTCACGTGTCCGTGTTTTCATGTTTTGTTCAATGTGCACACTCACGCACACCACTCACGGTCACGCCCACTGTAACTAGGCACACCTGGGAATGATTTAGGTTTAGCACCCAGGCCTCGTTAAAAAGGACACGCTGAGACTAGCTCAGCGTAGTTCATCACAAATGTAACGTGGATGTCCTGGTTGGTGTGTCAGTATCACGACAAATAAAGAGACTGTTCACTGCAGCCTGCGCCTGGCTCTTCATTACCGAAACCGGGTTACGTCCCGTGATTCGAGCGAGCCACGTCGGATCTGCGAGCAAGTGTTACATCCGCTCTGCGCACATTATAGGATGCAGCTTTATAATCGTTGTTGAACAATATGTAATACCGTATTGGCCCGAATATAGCGCGATGTTTTTTCCCGAAAATACAATCTAAAAACAGCACTCGCGTTATTTTCGGTGTCTTGCATATTAAATAGCGCCTGAACATAGACCACCTGCACCTCCCGCGCATCGCCTTCCACGCATTGCCTTCCGCGCCACGCCAGCCCTACGTAGCTGAACTCTTATCAGCTGTCTGCTAGTTTAGCTTTAGTCATGAGCAAGATAAGAAATACGTTTCAATTTCCATTCCATGCAGAAACAATACAAGTACGGAAGTGAATATTGAAAGTGAATACCTGACTGAGATCCAGGTGTAGATTAACCAGTTTGGCCATCAGGAGGTGACATAGAGCATTTTTAGAAATGTTTTTTTGTTTCCCTTTGTAAACGTTTAAACGTCCGAGTGAACCAGCGCGCTGGATCACAGTGTTAGTGCTTTAAACTCGTATTGCTTTATTTTATTATATAGCAATATTTCTTTATATCTGATATTTATTATATCAGACTACATCTCTGTTATGCTAATGCCAGGATACAGACCACTCGTTAAGCGCTCAAAACCGGTTCTAAAGCAGCAGAACCTAGCTAACAGGAGCCATCTCTTATCTATAGGACTGCTTCGAGTGCAATGACTGGAATATGTTCAGGGAGACTGCAACCAATGGGGAATTAACTACCTTGGAGGAGTACACAGCATCAGTGACCAGCTACATCAGTAAATGCACAGATGACGTGACTGTCTCCAAGTCCATAACCACACTTCCCAACGAGATCCAGGCGCTCACTAACTACAAGACAAATTCACCTGTCTGTGATGGCAGTGTCTCCCTCCCAGATGCGCTGAACGACTTCAACGCTCTATTTGAAGCACAGAACAACGTAGCGGCAAGGACGACCATCCCTCCTCCCAACGACCAGGTGCTCCTTCTAACCCGTGCTGATGTGAGGAAAACTCTACGCAGAGTTAACCCACGGAAGGCTGCTGGTCCAGACAACATTCCTGGCATTCCGTCACACTCACACCCATTGTGATGAAATGCTTCGAGAGGCTCGTCATGAGGTACATCAACAACCAGCTACCACCTTCACTGGACCCTCTGCAGTTTGCGTATCGTCCAAAACGCTCTACGAACGACGCTATCGCCACAACACTCCATCTGGCCCTCTCCCACCTGAACAATAAAGACTCATACAGTATTGTTCAAAATAATAGCAGTACAATTTGACTAACCAGAAAAATCCAGGTTTTTAATATATTCTTTTATTGCTACATGGCAAACAAGTTACCGGTAGGTGCAGTAGATTCTCAGAAAACAAAAAATACCCAGCATTTATGATATGCACGCTCGTAAGGCTGTGCAATTGGGCAATTAGTTGAAAGAGGTGTGTTAAAAAAATAGCAGTGTGGCATTCAATCACTGAGCTCATCAATTTTGTCAAAAAACAGGTGTGAATCAGGTGGCCCCTATTTATGGATGAAGCCAGCACTTGTTGAACATGCATTTGAAAGCCTGAGTCATTCAAGACATAGTTCAGAAGATCAGTGAACTTTGATTAAAAAGTTGATTGGAGAGTAGAAAACCTATAAAAGAGGTGCAAAAAATTATAGGCTGTTCAGCTAAAATGATCTCTAATGCCTTAAAATGAAGAGCAAAACCAGAGAGGCATGGACAAAAATGGAACACACTCACTGTTTACAACCACAAATATATCACTCTTTGATGTCCTGTGACTCTGTTATATGTAGCATTATGGTCCTAGAGAAATGTTGTTTCGTTCCATTGTGTATTGCAACAGCTGTATATGATGAAACGACAATAAAGCTTTTTGAACTTTAACCTGAATGATTAGCATTTTTGTTAGCATCATGCTAGCATGATTAGCATGATACTAGCATGATTTTTAACATGCTTAGCATGTTTATTAGCATGATTTTAGCATGGTTAACATGATGCTAGCACGACTTTAAAGTTGAGTCAGCATTTATTGGCTGCTAGAAACCTAATAAGATTAGATCGGATTTCGGGAGTTTGGCTTTCTCAAGCCAACCTAATTACACCTTATGCCTCTGAAGAGACGGAGTGAATATACTAGCAGTGTCATCAAGTTAATCGCATTTATGGACTGTGATTTTTCTCTGTTCTGGCACGAAGATGGTGGAATGAACTTCCAATCAATGTCATAACAGCCGAGTTACTGCCAATCTACCTCTTTCTTAAATACCCAGCCCATAATAGTTTTTTTCTTCAACAGGCTTGAGTTTGTTATACTTTGTTGTGATCCAGCGAACCGGAATTGAAATATTCACTGATGGAGACTTTAAAGCACTATCTCTCTGGTTAAGGGCATTTGCCAAATGCTATAAATGTAAATGATTATTCACAAATAATCGCAATTTTTAAAATAGAGGAGACCTGGGCAATTGTAACAAGTTGCAATCGCATGCTTGTAGACAGGGGCGTCCGCGTGGTTCAAACAAACCTCCCTTTGCTGCCAAAGGTCCAGAGTTTAAGTTGTTTTTTATACCGTCGTTTTATTGTAAGACACAATAACGATGTCAAAGTGTTAGCCATGCGATTAACTGGGATAGGATCAGATACACAGATACGAATTTCCAAGATCAAAAACTCGTGAGCTAAACGTTACACAAATAACAATTCTTTTCCAAGCGGCTACATACAAAGTTCAGGGCTCTAACATAAATGTATCATGGTAATGCAAAGGCTGTTATATAAGCTGCAGGATTACGGAAGTGTGACAAAAGCTGATTTTGTAACGTGCAGCTCGAACCGAACGGCTGTGTTCGGTAGACGAGCCGCGATGCGAGCAAAGCACTAGACCCAGGCGCAGGATTCATGAACATAGTCCTTCTTTATTTTATAGTGCAAAGCTCAGTAACACTCTCCAACTGCGACATGAACCATACAAACACTGAACTGCGCTGATCTTGTGCCAGCACGTCCCTTTTAAACTAGATGTGAGTGCTTAACACGAAACATAATCAGGTGTGCGTAGTTTAAGGTGGGCGTGGTCGTGGATGTGCGTGAGTGCAAACAGTGAACAGAGGGCATGAGAATAGAAACACGTGAACAACAAAACAACTAAACAGTGAAAATACACACAATAGTGTCCGTGCACGTTACAGATTTACACAGGTATTACACAGTGAATTTTACATCTCACTGTGAAATGTATATTGTTCATAATTGTTCATATTAAGTTCAAAGTTATTCACCTAAGTTCTATAAGTTAACTTATACTGAGGTAAACCTTGTCAGGTATGAACTTAAAAGGAGAAGGCGCAAAATACTTTCGTTTAGTAACTTTAGTTTCTTTTTAAAGGATAACGCTCAATGGGAGTCCCTGGTATTTATCAAATGAGAACATATAAAAAGTTACAAAACATTAACAATACAAAGTGAAAATAATAAAGATTCTCCTCCTCAGGTTAATATGTACAAACCTAGCTTCAAATCCTAATGGTCAGCTTCCTTTAGGAGGAGACACTGCGCAAGCGAGCAGAACATCAGGTTCTCTGCCAGGCAATGAACTCAAAATGAAAAGATTTTCCTGAGTTTTTTATACTATTTCTTACTGTCTTCTTGGCAGATTAAGTCAACACTTACATTACTCTTGTTGCCTTAGAATAATATTTAACCATATTTTAAAATTATTTTTCCTCTTCTAATTTACATGTTCATTCCTTCATGACAGTGGTTTGTGCTCAAGGCGACGATAATTTACTACACAAGAGAGGTTGTTCACAGTTCAACCCAAAAAGAAGAAAAATAAAAGCCCTTGAAACATATTATACAACAAACTTAACAATAATATAACAACATATAATATTTATTATTGTCGTCATCTGGTCCTTGCTGTCTCAGTACAGCGTCTGATTGGTGTAGTCCTTGCTGTCTCAGTACAGCGTCTGATTTTATGGTTCCAGCAGTGAAGCAGTGGACTTCTTCAGGAGCAGTGTTTCGTTAAACCTTATCAGTTGCATCTGGTTTACCAAGTTCTGTACCCCTTTCCTAACTTCTTCCAATTTGTTTATTAAACAAAGTTGTTTACTTATAACTTGTCTTTTTAACCTTCCAATTCTACGTTTAATTTCTTTCTTTTGTTGCTTTCTCAAATTCCTTTTCTCCTTCTGTATTGAAGACTCTGCCAGATTCATATCTGATTTACACCCTTCCGTAACCTTTAACTGGGACATTCCTTACTAAGTTTTTTCACCATTTTCTTACTACGAGATTTAGACGTGTCTATAAGTGGCATCGGTTACAGGTACTCTAACAATAGCAGATAGGACGATACGCAAACTGCAGAGGGTCCAGTGAAGCTGGTAGCTGGGTATTGATGTGCATCATGACCAGCCTCTCAAAGCATTTCATCACGATGGGAAGATAGTCATTGAGGCAGGACAACGAAGACTACTTTGGCACAGGGATGAGGGTGGTGGACTTGAAGCACGTAGCCACAGCAGCGCTGCTCAGGGAGATGTTGAAGGTGTCTGTGAAGACATCCGCTAGCTGGTCTGCACATTCCCTGAGCACTCTGCCAGGAATATTGTCTGGACCAGCATACTTCCATGGGTTAAATCTACATAGAGTTTTCCTCACATCAACAGTGGTTAGAGAGAACACCTGGTCGTTGGGAGGAGGGATGGTCTTCCTCACTGCGATGTTGTTCTGTGCTTCAAATTGAGCATAAAAGTTGTTCAGCACATCAGGGAGGGAGGCGTTGCTGTCACAGACAGGTGAAGTTGTCTTCGGCTGTTCTTGGCTCGGCACAGTTCGGCTCGAAGTTTTTAGGGCCGTCTTGTCCACTGCTCTGAAGGCGAAGTTTCTCAACTCTAACATAACCTATCTAATCTAACACTAACCTCTGCAGTCATCCATGGCTTCTGGTTGGGATGTGTTGATGGTCTTGGAGACAGTCACATCATTAGTGCACTTGTCGATGTAACTGGTCACTGATGCTGTGTACTCCTCCAAGTTAATGGAATCGCCGTGTGTTGCAGCCTCCCTGAACATATTCCAGTCAGTGCTCTCAAAACAGTCCTGTAGAGCAGAGATGGCTCCTGTTGGCAAAGTTCTCACCTGCTTTAGAACAGGGTTTGAGCATCTAACGAGTGGTCTGTATGATGGCATTAGTATAACGGAGATGTGGTCTGAGTATCCAAGGCGGGGGCTGCGCACCGCACGGTAAGCGCCAGGAATGTTTGTGTAAACAAGATCCAGCCTGTTTTCCCCTCTCGTCTCACAGTCCAAACATTGATAAAATTGATCTAGGGCCGGCTAGGGTTTGTTTATAGCCTAGCACGGACATCCCCCGGTTGCCACGCTTCCACTTCCTTGAACACCGCTTCCGTCGTCCTCTCTCTTGGTCACCAGCATCAGGTGACGAACCTGTGCTGGTTTTAATGGAACTAGCTAGTTATTAACATATGCCCACCTCTGAGTAAAGAGGTATGACATCGCATATGTATAGATTCTCTGTGCAGTTTACAAGTGGTATTTGTTACATAAATATCTTGTCAACTATTGTCAGATCATTGAGAACCAGAATTAGCAAAAATAGTCAAAACTAGAACAAGCCAGTCTGTAATTAAATAAATACAGCTAGTTTATATTGCTAACAAATAAAGATGCCTGTCTACCTGTTCTTTCACATCACATGGTTTACCCATTGGAAAACACAGTTTGTCCGCAGAATAGTGTTAAGGCAGTTTAAAAAAATATAATCAGTGAAGAATGTGACAAGCAAACATCGTCCTCGCTCTCCAAGTGGTAAGAAAACGTTGGTAATGAAAACGTTTGAAATATTTAGTAAAAAGTAAAGTTAAAGAGCTTATTTGTGTTTAAGAATTTCTTTAAGCAAATGGACATATTAAAGAACAAAAGTTTGTTGTCTCTTTTATGATTTACATATTACCATGTTAAGCATTATTAAATGTCAACTCAACTTTGCTTGCGCAGCTGATGAAATGCCTCTTTTCAATTGGAAATACACCTTTGTACTCCCAGTCATTCTCGTAGAGGTCGTGATTGTCTCATTGCTCTTGTAAAGCACAACACTGCTATTTAGTGGTGACAGTACATCGAACTGTTAGCGTTAACACTTCAAGCAAAAGTTACAGCTAGTAACATTTTAAGCCAGGTAAACATACAAACACTTGTCATTAAAAATACAGCTTTTTGAGGCTTTCAGAAACTGAAATTATAATAACTAACTAAATTACTGAATATACTTTTTCTTAAAAAAAAAAAAATCAATAAAAAAAGAGGTACACATGCAAGTGTCAGATGAAGTTTTAAAATTTTAGCCCTGGAACAATCAAACGAAGGTTGGAATTACACCCAATATGGCAACATTGGATATAAAAACTATCAGAACATGGATATGGGTTAATTTAACACCTTCTCGTCTTTGAAAATGTTCTTGTGTACAGCTATTGCAAATACTAATTTTCCTTAGTACATGGCACTTGAACAGGTTGTCACGAAAAAGAATGTCTCGGCTCGGACAGAGATGGAACACTTCGTGTACAACGTTCAAATAATCCATGGTATTTGTTCAGGCGGCTCCCTAAAAGAGCAAAAATGTGCCATTAAAGCAAAACAATATATTTAAGTCTAACAAACAACTTGTTTTTAAACTTTCTGTGCAATAAACCAGACCTTTGTTTTGAGGAAGAAACTAATTCCTGTTTTAAACTCATTAAACACTTCTCTCTGTATAAATCTTTGCCACCGCTGTTGGGAACATTAAGCCTTCTTGTGATGTTTGTGGATATCCTTCAAGTTCATATGCTGCAGTTAGGAGACCGATGGAGTAGACAGATTTCGGTCACCATTTTGATCTTAGGAGTTAATCAAATCGTATGGAACTGCTAGAAGACTATCTTTGCAGACCATCATGCTATATTGTGGATGCTGAGTGACCTTGCAATACTCCCAAGCACATCCTGGTTGGTATCAAATAGTAGTAGTCACTAATAAAGTGCTCAGTTTGTGTAACAAAATTGTGTGAGATTCATCGGTCAACAGTGATAGCACACACAAGATAGACAACATTTAAACGAGTACATATTTTATTTGTATATACAAAATTGATTACAGCAATAATTAGCTATGACCCCCACAGCAGAGATTCAGGGGCATATCACAAGAAGATTTCCCATAAATACAAAATGACACTAAACACAAAAAACCCTGAAATGAGCACCATAAATAAGAAAATGTAATATGTATGAATATTTGCATATGCATGAAATGGATGCTGGTGACTTTCATCCCTTTAACAGTAACCTGAAGATAACTACCTGCCAAACTTTGTTCATCACACATAAATGTATAAATAACCCTTTTTATTTTGAAATGAACCTATCAGGCAATCTTTTTCCATAGCTTAATGTGTGCATCTAAGACCACATGATCAATGTAGCACCAAGCTAGGGGTTTTTAATGGCGTTTTAATGTTTCACTGCATAAGGAATACATGACAAAATGTTTACTGCTGGGATATGAGTACAGACCATAGGTGATTGGGGAGAAAAGGCACTTAATACAGCATCACCATGCTGCTTTAAAATATTTGTTATCTCTCCTAATTAAAATAAGACAAAAAAAGGACAAGAACGCTCTCAATTAAAGTAAAAGGCTGATACTTTTTTTTTTCATATTCAGGCTTTCCGGTATTTAACAGTTAAGTCACAATGTGCTGAACACTTTCTCAGACCAAATACCTGAGAACATATTTGTCCAGCTTCAATACATTTATATGACATACCTTTTAAAAAATAAAACAAAAACCAAAAAAAACAAAACCCCAACATACCAGAAAACATATATGGACTATGATATCAACTTGAAAAATGCTTTAATTTATAACACTGGCATTTTAATAAAAGCGTTCATACATATGTTAATATCATGGGTATGATTTATCATGATGATTAAGTCTATTAAACTTCCCATGCCTCTCAACAAAGTCACCTGTTAGAAAACAAGATAATCCAGACAAATAATCCATAAATAAGTAGTCAGGTTACCCAGGAGTTTGGAACAGGAAATAATAAATAAAAAGCCAGTAGACTAAAAGTATGCCCCCAACTTCCCAATCCCAGGTGGGTGGGCTTTGCCTCTTTCCAACTCCAAACTGCAACAATCTGCTCATCTTATTTTCCAGATGCTTTGAACAAACTATTTCCAGAACAAATGTTTTGTTTTTCAATGTTTTTAATGGATAACTACATGTTTTGGTGGATTTAGATAAATAATAAGATATTTAAAATATTTAATGGTCTATGACTTCGATACATTTCCTAATGCAAGCAGATTAGGTTTGGGTGAGATCCTTATCGCCCCCAGACTTCTTTGTACACTGATTACATTCAGGTCTGATTTAAAACTTAACCAATCAAATTCAAATTTGATACGTCATCCCATAAAACCTGATTGAATTGCTCAAAAACGAAAATAAAAATTACTAGTACTGGGGCTAAAAAATCAACTTATTTTTTTAGAAGCCATTTTCATAGTGAAGCCATTTTCATCACTGGCTTCGGTATATTGTCAAGGCAAGTGCTGCCTCTATTCATTTATTTACTTTTTTGCAGCATATACAGTATTGTTCAAATTAATAGCAGCACAATGTGACTAACCAGAATAATCCAGGTTTTTAGTATATTTTTTTCTGCTATGTGGCAAACAAGTTACCAGTAGGTGCAGTAGATTCTCAGAAAACAAAAAAGACAGCATTCATGATATGCATGCTCTTAAGGCTGTGCAATTGGGCAATTAGTTGAAAGGGGTGTGTTAAAAAACAATAGCAGTGTGGCATTCAATCACTTACCGTATTTTCCGGCGTATAACACGACCAGCGTATAAGACGACCCCCTTATTTTTCCAGTGAAAACTTGGGTTTTGTGCTATACTCGCCTTATAAGACCACCCCCATTCCGAAACAACACCATTTAAAAAAAAAATCTGAAACATCAAAAAAGTAGAAAAGAAAAAAAGTATACCTTAATATATACCATATTGGCCTGAATATAACACGAACCCAATTTTTCTAAATCATTTCAAGAAAAATAAATAAATCAAAAGAAAATTAAAATGTAGGCTACAAGGGATTTTTATTTACAATACAATGAATGAATAACCTAAAATTTTACTGTTACAACAAAACATGTTGAATAATGTTAAGGC
>JAOUQX010094487.1:0-10673 GCA_028566295.1 Liobagrus marginatus
AAAACACATGACATGAACACCACATAAGCAAAAACCTCACTGGGTCATAAAGCCCATCGGGTGGCCGCCCCGGCCACGCCCCTCGGTAGGTCGCCGGTACAGGGGGCGTTACACCTACCTGCAAAGCGATTGACATCTCAGGACTTGTTTCTTTGATTGTGTAGGTCAACAATTTCTTCATACTCTGACATGTCATGGAAATTTCTCTCTATTTCTCAAGACCTGAGCATTAAACCAGAAAATCTAAGGCCTGCACGTTAGGCAAATGAGACATGAAGTGGAGCACCCACTGTTAATAAGCACAATATTGTCCTTTCTGTCTGGTACAGAGCTAGAAGGCGTGCCAGCAATGTCTAGCCATGATTCTTAGGTTCAATGTTAAGTCACATTATAGCATAATTCTAAAACAGTTTGTCCTCTATTCAGCATTTAAATTGATCTGATGTGCACTCTCAGCACGATCTCAGATTTATTATTCAAGTGACAGGCCAAAGTAGTGTCCATAATGCCGAAACAAACTTCAAAAACACAGCAGGACATGCAATGTTCTGTAACAGTCTGGATGAGGGCATAACTGTGTATTTTCCCAGCTTTCCACTGCACTTTAAGTATGTGTGTGTTTTTTTAGAGCTCTTTTTAATGACAGCAATATGTGACATTGTTGATTTTTCACCCTTTGATGATACAGCTCGGTCACCTGTAAAGTAAAAGTAAAGTAAAAAAGCTGTGTGTGTGTGTGTGTGTGCGCGTGTGTGTGTCTGCGTGCGTGTATGCGTATCTTTGACTGCCAAGCAGGGTTCCAGGGTCGCGTGCCTCCTCTCCAGAAATAGCAGCCAGCACGAAAGGCATTTGTTTTAGTTAGCCACTCGCATTCTCCTAGACAGACACAAAAACGAGACACAGTTAACGAGACAGACACATTTTTATGTTGGTGCTCGTTTACTCACAAGTGAAACACAGACTCCTTTTTCCATATACATTCATGCATGCACACACACACACTTTTGCATCTCCACCTGCACACAATCAAACTTCCAGCAAGGAGCAGCCAGATGCAATAAGAAGAAAAACAGGCCACCCCCCTCAGCAAGACTGTGTTCGACAGACATTTCCTGCGTTCCCAGAATTCTGCTGGTTTTCAGGAAGAAGAATTCAATTGAGGCCCCCTACAACATTTAACACACCTCTTATCATTCTTGAAATTTGATATAAGGAGTATTTATGATTGTGTATACTCAGGTCCAAAAGGGTGTGGGCACTAACAGGAAGGCTTTTTTTTAGCTGTGCATGGAAAAGGTTTTACACAGCACTTTTATTTAATACCAAAGACAATTGTTGCCCTATACCGTATTTTACTCAAAGAGTTAATTTATTTAAACACCCTGTGTTCATTTTTGCAGTTGGAGCTTCATGATTAACACCTGGGATTGCCTCGGGTATTGTTCTTTTCTATTCGTTATAAATATTAGTATCTCTTTAAATTGCTACTACTAAAATCACAATTAATAAAGAATGATATAATTTAGTGTCAGATATGTAGTTTGCACAATGCAATATAAAAAGTTTATGGATGCTTTATAAGCACATCTATAACTGTGTCTCCCACAAACTGTCGCACACAAATGAAGCACACTTTACTAGCATGTCTCTAAATAGTTGATCATTCAGACTTTCCTTCACTAAATCTTACAGGTCCAAACACTGTTCCATCATGACAATGCTCCGGTGCACAAAGCTCCATGAAGACATGCTGTACTATAGATGGTGAGGAAGAACTCGAGTGTCCTGCATAAAGCCCTGACCTTAAACCCAATAAAGACCTTCAGGAAGAACTGGAATGCCACTTGTGGCTGAATGAGTAAATCCCCACAGCCTGCTCCAAAATCTACTGGAATGAGTGAGAATAAATAAGTGACAATCCTGACATAAGATGTTCAAAATACACATATTGATGTCATGGTCAGGTGTTCAAAAACTTTTGACCACATAGTGTGTAACTAATGTAATGAGTGTTACCAAAAACCTCTAGGTTATTAAAAGTGGGCCAGCCTGCGGTTTAAGTGGGTGTACACGTGTTTGGGAACATGTGAGCAGTATGTTAATCGGACAAAAACTTTAAACCTAAACAAACATATGGTCACACTTAATGGCAAAAATATAATGTCCAAAATGCTTGGCACTATAAGCAGCTTTTATTTTTGGAATTTGGCAAAAGGCATATCCTCTTCCAAACTTATTTAGACACTAAACAATTTGTGCACTTTTACATCCCAGATATGACGAATTAGTGAAATTACAAAGGAAATTTTCAATATGCTGTACATAAAATCAAGCATCGCGTTAGTTCAGGTAGGCCGCCTCAGTCAAGCTCTCATCAGCTGACAGCCAGCTGTTCCATGACGTGCACCAATCCAGTCGTGACACCTATCACAGCGACCATTTAAATCACCATTTATTCTGCCTCTCTATCACGAGTATTCACAGTTAACATAACTATCATAAGCTTATACATCATGCACTGTCATTTAGCAACAACAAAAAAAAAAAATGCAGCCCTCTTCAATTAAAAGTCAGGTTTCAGTCATTTCATTTCCATCTAAGAAGCCTGGATCCATCCATCCGTTTGCTCTTAAATGGCATCAAGAGAAGCACCAAAACATCACTACAAGCACCTTCCCCTTATCATGTTCCTCACAAAATGGGTCACCAAATTTCTACGGGGCTGCTTCAATCCATATGAGGATTCACTTTGGAGGCGGCATTTCTCTGCACCTTCTATGGATTTCTCAGAGTGGGAGAATTCACACACGTATTAATCATTCCATTCCTCCTACGATCTCACGGTGTCAGAGATCACTATCGACGAACAATTTTTACCATTTCGCTTAAACATTTTAAGTCAGCAAGGATCCAAAAGAATTCCAACCATCATCGCCGCAATAACACAGGTTTCTGCCCTTTCATCTCATATCCCGGTATCTCAGTTTTCGCCCCCAGGCTCGTCCCGATGAACCCCTGATCATCACAGGGGAGAGAAAGCAATGTCCAGAACCTGGTTCACCGATGTCTCCACATAGTCTGCAATCCGGCGGCCATCCCCCAGAGCATACACGGCCCATTCATTCCGGATCAGAGAGGCAACAACCGCGGACTCTGTCACAGCGATTCCCACACTGAAAGCTCCGGAATGATGGCCTTCCGGGGCAAATGAACATTACGTCCATCCAGGAGCCAAGGACATTTTAGAAGCGCAAAAGCCATGGGATCCACTCGACATAGTTGGTCTTAAATCCAACTCCATAAAAAATAAAATAAATAAAAAATTTTAATCCAGAGCTAGTACAGCCAGGCGTATGCTTCCCCGACTATCCTACTACCGGAATCATACCAACAACTCGGGACAAAAAAAAGGCAGATTCAGTACAGCTGGGCGTATGCTTCCCCGAATATCCTTACGGCCTGAATCATACCAACATGCTCGTGGTATTAAAAAACAAAACAAAAAAAATAAACAGCATTCTTATTGTATCAGAAAAAGCCAGAGCCATTAATGTCATTAATGCCATTATGCTTCCCCGACTAGCCACGCTATCCAAATCATAACAACATGCTTGTCGTATCAAAAAAGCCAGAGCCATTACTGCCGGGTGTATGCTTCCCCAACTAGCCCCCACTTCGTAACAAAAAAATGTAATAAATAAAAACCCAGAGCTATTACCTCCGGGCGTATGCTTCCTCGAGTATTCATACTCTCTGAATTATAACAGCACACTTGTCGTATTACAAAAAGATTTTTTTTATGAAATAAAAGCTTTAGCCCTAAAGCAACATGCTCGTTTCACACATGCCCCCGCTCAGCCAGGGGTGACGCTTCCCCCATAAGATCGGTCCCATAGTAGCCGCTAGCATCTAGCATCAAGACATCATCAACCTTCTATCGTATCGGTTATGTTGGGGGTAAGCAGCAGATTTGTTTTGGGGGGATTGGCTTGCTGCTCTCCCCACTCTGTCCAGCAGGGCCGCACGGATGGGCATGTGAAGTTTGCCCAGAACAGATCCATACTGCCTGTGACGTCTTTTTACGGCGACCGAAGTGCTCTCTCTTCTGAGACGTAATCCGTGCAGTGCACGAGATCCAAACGCAGGTTGTGAAAACATACTCCTTTATTAAGGATGCACAAGCCCAGCAAACAGGAACAAACATCGAACATCACAACATCAATAATCTGCTCTGGAGTAAGGCGGCGAGTCTCTATTTATAAGGGTGCTCGTTAACATAAGCCCATTCAGGTGAGTGTGATTATTAGTGCGCGTGACAGTGAGAGTAAGTGCGTGTGTGCGCGTGTGTGTGCAAACAGTCTGTGAGAGGTGAAGCACGCGCACGGTCTAGTAACGCCCTCAGGTGGGCGTCCAAGCCACAGTCCTCTTATGTTACACTGCCAAACACTAACTATACGCATTTATCGTTATAATAATAACATTTGACGAAAGCAGCCTGACAGAAATCAAGCATCGTGTTAGTTCAGGCAGGCTGCGTAAGTCAAGCTCGCCCCAGCTGACAGTCAGCTGTTCCATGACGTGGACCAATCCAGTCGTGACACCTATCACAGCGACCATTTAAATCCCCATTCATTCTGCCTCTCTATCGCTAACTGCACGCTGCATTCAACTCCCTCCCCCATCCCCAACTCCACCTAACTGGATTCATAATCTAAGCGGTCATCCGCTCATGACCGCCTCCAGCATACAGGAAATTCAGTCATCAGCTTCTCGGCGTATTCAGCGTTACAACACTAATGTAATATAGACCGAATTACGTACGCATGTACGTACAATACTGGATCTGTTCCCTACCCCAAGGGTGGTTTGACTTGCTGCTCTCCCCGCTCTGGCCAGCAGGGCTGCACGGACGAGCGCGTGGTGTTTGCCCTGAACAGATCCATACCGTCAAACACTAACCGTATGCATTTATCATTATAATAATAGCATTTGACGAAAGCAGCCTGACTGAAATATATTTTGATTCACATATACCTATTCCCACTGGCCCCCATTATACCTGCTTGTTTATTGAATCATGCGATTTTCCAGGTAACCATGTGGCAGAGCATTGAGGTAGATATGCTACATAAGAAAAGACCATGTTAACTCAGATAACCACTCTTTACAACCATGGTAAGCAGAAAAGAATCTCAGTATGCACAACATGCTGAACCTTGCTTTTGCTCCAACAGCAAAAGGTTTCTTGCTGTAGTTTCATTGATATAAGCTAGGAAAAGCGATCAGAAGCAACAGTGGAAACAGGTCACTAAAACTCCTCACCTGAAGAATGAATAAAGGCCAGGTAATGTTAAAGCAATATAAATTATTTAGAATGTGTGCTCACTGTAGGCCAAAACTTCTGTTCTTGATTGACAGGAGTGTAGCTACATCTTCTGTTGGAGATTAACCACTTTAGGGTTCAGAATATTAAACATATGTGAGAGGGTTCTGCACACAATGGCTTTAAAGATAATTATATATGAGTTAACAAAGCATTTTGTTATGACTTCTAGTATCAGTGAGGGTTTCCACTTGCAAAATCTGTGCAAATACTAGAAACTCATATTCATTGGAACATTGTACCAACATCCATGCTGCTGAGATCGATATTTTATCCCATTCTGATGTTTAGTTTGAAACTAACTGTAGTTCTTAAACCTGTATACGTTTAAAACATCTGCTACGAATTCAGCTGATTAAATAATTGCATAAATAAACACGGGTATAGCTTTGCCTAATAAATAAAATGGTAAGTGCATACAGTCTTATTCTAATCTACAATCTGATCTTGGTGTTCTAAAATGTTTGTTTTTGTTAAGACATCATTTGCCAGCCTTCAACAGACCACTACGAACAGTTTGGTTAAAGAGGGAAGGGGAAATCCATTATCAACTAACTGTCTGTGCTGGATCCACATCATACATTGCTGCCCATCTTCTCTGTGCAGTAGAAGCCAGCACATACCACAAGCACTGATGTTCCATGTTTTAGTTCTCTTTTACTAATTGTCTGTGTCTTCTCTTGCTGTGTTCTCCACTAGAAATGTAACATTTTATTAAGCTTGATTCATGTTACAGCAATGTTGCCAGTACATAAAAATGTCCTGTCTGAGTGTCGGGTTATATAAGTCTGACCTAGTACAGGTGTCAGCAGGGAAACACCAAAATGTGACTTTTCCATTTATTCATCTGGGATACAGTTTAGACCTTCACATATAAAGTGAATTTACTGTGCTAGTTAAAGATGTGGTATCAATAACTAAAAAATGTTTTTTCTACCAAATTCTTTAGTAATGCCAGGATATGGTTTACCTTGTATGAGTTAAATTTTAAAATTGTGTTAACATGTTTAATGAGGAGGAGGTGAACGGCTTGCACCGCAGCACCATCCGAGTCATGTAGTACGCATTACGCACAAATGCAGGGTGTGAACACATCTTTCCTTTATTTACTGATAGCGTAAACACAGTGGTAACCACACCAAACAATACCAACATTTACCAAGCAATGACTCACATCTGGCTTAAGCCAGCATGGTCTTTATATACCCACAATAATTACCCTTGAACTGTGCACAGGTGTGTGTGGTTGAGTTAGGTGATTGAGTGAGTGTGTGTGTGTAGCACAGTGCATGTGAGAATGTGACATGAAACACACACACAGTTGTAACACCCTCAGGCGGATGTCCAGCCACAGTCCTTGGGTGTGACAGAGCCCCCCCCTTTAGGCGAGGCTTCCAGACGTGCAATTGCTGCCATTGTTCACCTTCGGTGGGCCTAGGGGGAGGCCCAGGAGACTCTGGTAGAGCGCTGGTTGACGGGTTGAAGCTGTGGGCTGCCGGAGGTGGGGTGGGTGCGGTGGGCCCGGGCCATTGGGACCATGGAGGCGCCAGTGAGGCTAATGTGGGAGCGACAGTAACAGCAAGGCTAGAGGTGCAAGCGATGGAGCCGGCGAGCTAGAGGCTTGGTGTGCATACAAGGCGAGAGGGGGAGACCGGGAGCCAGTGAGGCCAGAGGGGGGAGCGAGGCACGAACGACGCCCATAGCCGAGGTTGTCGACCGAGTGACGTCCTCTGCCACGTAGGCAGGCCTAGTATCGTCCTCTGGTGAGCTGAGGGACGGAGCGACATCCTCGGCCAGGCCCGGGAACGGAGCAACGCTCGACGCCAAGCGGCAGCTGCAACATGCACAACCATGGCCTTGGGCGGGAGACTGGGGTCAGGGTATCCCCTCCTACTGCTATCAGGCCTATAACCACATTGGGAGCCGGTACTAAGCTCGGGCATGCAAGTAGGGCTGAAACTGGGCTCAGGAGGAAGTTCGGGGCCGAAACAAGAGGCTTCATTGTCTATACGGCCAAAGTGTGTCTTGGGAGCAGGATTGGGGTTGCTACTGGGCTCATGAGGGAGCCAATCAGGAGGGACTTTAGGGCCATGACACGCATTTATTGAAGCTACAGGGCTTACACAGGTGTCAGGAACTGGGTCGGGGCTACGACTAGACTCGGGAGCTGATTTGTGGTCACTACTGGGCTCATGAGCGGGTTCGGGGCCGGGACTGGGGACCAATGCAACAATGGGGCCTATGCGCGGCTCAGGAGGGAGTGCAAGTCCGATATGGGGCTCAGGAGGGAGGGCAGGGCCGACACTGACAACTAGAACCTCTGGCTGGAGCTACAGTCTGTGATGTGTAGATTTGGAGAGAGTAGGAGGGTCCGCCAGAGCAGATGGTATGAGCTCTTACAGGTCATCTGGCACTGGAGCGGGTGGAGCAGGTCCCTGGCTGACACGGTGCTCTGGATGGTAGTTGGCAGCCACCGACAGTTCCCGGTAGACCTCACAAAACAGATTAGGGTGGTGTGTGTGTGCACATACCTGTTTGGCGCTAGTCTGGTTTGGTGTGGCTCGCTCAAGCCGAACCTGAAAAGCGCCCGAGGTCCTCTTCGGGTAAGCCGGCAGCATGTGCCAGTTCCAGGAACTCTGTGATGTAGTCCTCCACATTCCGTTCTCCCTGGCTCAGGCATGCCAGACACTCCAGTGCTTCCTCTCCATTCAGCTGGCTGGAAGCATGTAGTAGTGTCGACTCACCAGAAGGTTGTCTTTCGGTGTGCACGCGAAAGCAGTGCAGGGGTGACCGGTTCAGCGTGCTGGAGGGGGCGTGGCTCCTGAGCTTTGGCCTGTCGAGCGTGAGGCTTTCGTTACCAGCATCCAGAACCATGTTCACCGCGTCCGTAGCGCTCCTGTGCAAAGGTGTGTGAGGTTGAGTGAGGTGATTGAGTGAGTGTGTGTGTGTGTGTGTGTGTAGCACAGTGCATGTGAGAATGTGACGTGAAACACACACACACAGTTGTAGCGCCCTCAGGTTGACGTCGAGGCCACATTCCTTGGGTGTGACAGAATGCAAGAAAAGTAAAATAAAAATAGATATTTTATTGTATATACATATACTGTATACTGTAACATGAAGTCAAACGGGATTGTCTTCACTGTTAAATCATATTTTCTATGACCAGGGGTGGACTTTTTAAGTCTTGCAGCAGTTTTTAAGTCAATAAAAATGATTCCTTTCTGTTTATTCACTGAGGAAATATAAATATAATATTTATTATAATAAGGAATAATATAATATAATAGGGAGCATAAAGTGTCTATTGTTAGCAAATAATTATGGTATCAATATGTGACTCTTCACAGCAGCGGATGGTCAATGTAATGCAGGGGTCTCCAATTCTGCTACTGGAGGGCCACTGCCCTGCATGGTTTAGATCCAACACACCTGCCTAGAAGTTTGTAACCTATCGTAAAGCATTGATTAGCTGGTTCAGGTGTGTTTACTTAGGGTTGGAGCTAAACTCTGCAGGACAGTGACCCTCCAGGAGCAGGATTGGAGACCCCTAATATAATGTATGTATCTTCAGTAAACACTCAACATCCTACGAAAAGAACTGGATCTTTGAGTCCCCTTTTTTAGATATGGCCCTTTTAAAGTTTCATTCTCAAGACGTCCTAACGTCTAATTCCTATAACCAAAACCATAGAGAATTCTAGTCAATTTAGATGTGCATCTGAAGAATCAATTCACAGCAGTAATGGTTGAAACAATACCTGGTCCTCATAAACGATAAAGTTCAAAGTTCAAAGTTTATTTGTCACATGTACATCATAGTACAACATACAGTGAAATGCTTTGACGACTTACCGAAAGTTTACTGTAAATAGGGGAGAGGGAGAGAAAGAAAGTGTACAGGGGGTTGGTTGCATATAAATAATATCTACATTAAGTACAGTAATTATAAATTACAAATGTACATCTATATGCAATATGTATATGACAGTAATATAACATATACAGTGTGCAAATTCATTCTGTGCAATTTTGTGCATATGTGTGTGCAAAAGAGAGTCCAAGAGAGAGACCTGTGTAGATGTGTGTGCAAAACAAGTCAAAAAAAGGGGCAATAAGCAAAAAAAGCAAAAAGGAGAGCCCTGTTGTGTGTTTGTGTGTGTGTTATGTGATTGATTTCTGGTTGAGGGCCCGGATAGCTTGCGGAAAGAAACTTCTCCTCATTCTCTCTGTACTCGCTTTTAAGGAGCATAAACGCTTGCCTGACCATAACAGAGAGAAAAGTCCGTTGTTGGGGTGGTTAAGATCTTTCCTAATCTTTCTGGCCCGGGTTAAGCAGCGTTTGTTGTAGATGTTGTGCAGGTCAGGAAGTTCATTGCAGATGGAACATTCAGCTGACCGTACCACCCTCTGTAGAGCTCGTCTGTCCTGCTGTGTGCTGTTCCCGAACTACGCTGTGATGCTGCCGGTCAGGATGCTCTCAACGGTGTGGGTGTAGAAACTCCTGAGCACCTGTGAGGGCAGTTTAAAGTCCTTTAGATGTCTGAGATGAAACAGTCACTGCCAGGCTTTCTTAACTATCTGGTCGATGTGATGTGTCCATGACAGATCTTGTGTGATGTGGACATCAAAATATTGGAAACTGTTCACTCTCTCCACTGGGGCCCTGTTGATGGTGAGTGGTTTGTAATTCCTTATCTCCCGCTTTGAACTGAAGTCCACGATCATCTCCTTTGTCTTGCTGACGTTTAGGAGGAGATTGTTTCCCTCGCACCATGTCTCCAGGGTTTTAATCTCCTTAAGGTAGGCTGTCTCATCGTTGTTGGTGATCAGACCCACCACAACTGTGTCATCAGCAAACTTTACAATGGTAGTGGAGTTGGAAGTGGCCAAACAGTCATATGTGTACAGTGTGTACAGCAGGGGACTCAGAACGCAGCCTTGGGGAGCACCAGTGCTGAGAGTGAGTGTATGTTTGGTGTGCTTTCCCACCCGTACTACTTGTGGTCTGTCCATGAGGAAGTCGAAGATCTAGCGACAAAGCGATGTGCCGAGTCCCAGGGCCTCCATCTTGGAAGTGAGTATGGAGGGGATTATGGTGTTGAAACCTGAACTATAATGCACAAAAACATTTTAACATAATTCCCTTTACGATTATCCAGGTGTTCTAGGGCCGTGTGATGTAAGTATGCGATCGCGTCCTCAGTGGAGCAGTTAGAATGATACGCAAACTGTAATGGGTCCAGTGTGTCTGGTAGTGAACTAGTGATGAAGTCTCTTACTAACCTTT
>JAOUQX010094509.1:0-10670 GCA_028566295.1 Liobagrus marginatus
GAAAACTAGTTTAACCATTCAATCTGAATCAATATATACCAGAATTACTATTTATAATATCTAATATCAAGAATTTAAGGAATATATATATATGCATTTTCTTGTGCATAAACGGTTTATATTCTGAATTATTGATTCTGATTATTTAGAAGGTGTTGTCTAATTTTATCCATCAGCAATTCGAACAGTACCAGTGGCTGAAATTTGAATTCTAATGTTGGCCTTTTTTAAGTGTTCTTAAAGTCATGGTAGGAGATTTCCGGGAGATTGTGTTCAAAAACATTTTTTGTTTTCCTGGTTAAAAGTCTCTCACAGCTCGATAGCACTCTAAAGTTATGCGGTTTAAATTTATTTATATGTATTTATATTGTCTGTGGAAGGCGTAGGAACGAAAAAAAACTTTGCTGCCTGGTTTCTGTTAAAATTGTGACATTGTTCATTTCACTTTTGTGTAACAACATTCGAACTGACTGCGAACGAATGCCGATGCCATGACTTGTAAACAGACTAACGGTCATCTCAGTGCAGTTCATTTTTGTCTTGGCATCAAAACAAATCTAACACTCATCATGCCTTACAGTAAAAAAAAAAAAAAGAAAAACAATTGGTTTGAATATTGTCCACATACGTGTGTCTTGAATAGAAGCCTGATTTACACAAACACCCACAGACAGAGGCAGTCAATTCATTCCAATTACTAAGCTTTATGTGTGTAAGAGCAGCTATGCTGCCAGTTTCTCACTGAAATTGCAGATTTTAAGTGTTAAATGTGGTCGGAAATGTACACAACACTTTAGCTTCGTAAAAATGGTAATGAGCACATATTCTGGGAAATATTTATCTTCAAATAATAACCTGGCCATTTTATTTCAATAGATGTTTGTGTATGTCCTCTGGAAATCTTTTTCCCTGAAGTGTAAGCATCATTATACTGGACAGAGTGCAAACACACTTACATGGTCATGTACACATTAAGGATCATTTTGAGATGCCAATCAGCATTCAGTGCTTGTCTTTGGCTTGGTGGAGGAAACCAGAATTTTCCTAATGTACCAGCAAAAAGATTGCCATCACACAAGCTTGTCTTTATACTCTGCAAGTACATTGATCATAAAACAATATTGTTTTTTTTTTTTAACTAAATACATAACTGAAAGCTGTAACTCATTGATTGTTTCTATTTTATATTTCTTATAGATTATTTCTCCTTAATTATCCATCAAATCCAATTCATCACCCCGATTTGAAATCCCTAAATATCACACCTGTTTTGAGGGAGGAGGCCCCAATTTAGGTGAGAGCAGATTGGGAGGTGCAAGATTCGTCCTGTAAACGTCGCACATTACCTGATAAACAAGAAATAAAGATCGGGACTGATCAAGGTAAAAAGGCAAAATCGGCCTAAACATCTGTAGTGTGAGTCCGTCTTTAATATAAGAGTGTAGGAAGCAATTTAACCCCAATCTTAGAAAGTAGCAAAAAAATTCTGGATTTCAATTTTTCTTTTTTTTTTTTCTTTTTTTTAAATCCTTGTTTTAAACATATTTCCAGTTTCCAAATTTTTAATTCTGAATTTAGACTTTAAAATTTTATGTTTGGAATCCTAAAATCCAAGTTCCAAATACAAAGATTCCAATTTTCAGATTCTGAATCCTAAATTCCAATTAAAACAGTTCTAATTAAAAAAATAAATCCAAATTCTGAAATCCGCATTCCAAGTTCCGAGTTTTGAATTCCAGGTTCTGAGTAAAATTCCGAAATTCCAAATTTCTAACCCTGAAAATCTAAATTTCAAGCACTGAGTTCTAAATTCTAAATAGTAAACTTCATATTCCGATTTAGGAATAGCAGATTTATAATTGTTTAAGCATACTTGAATGTATTGTAGGAGACTTCCTGCTTGAAAATATTAGTTTTTCTCTGTGAATTTTCACAAACATGGAAAACCTGGATTCTGCCGGGGTGATTCATCTAGATCCAATTATTTAAACCAATGCCAGACTTGAGGATCTTTTTTTCCCAATTGAATTTTAGAGCTCACGATTACTGTGCAGATTATTTGAAATAAAACAATAATAGATAGCTAAAGCTTAGTTTGAAGACCCGGGCAAATAAAGTCGGATACTAATGTATTCTCATCCACACTTTTTACAATCCCATAACTCTGAGTACAGCCCTGATTTGTCTCTCTTCTCTGTTAGTTGAGGAATTAAATTATATTATCTTGAGACGAATCACTGTCTGTTCATAATCCTTTTTACATCATGTATTGGTCTTATGGAAATGTCTTATTTCGTATTTTAATGTATTTCTAAAGCAGAATGTTTACCCTGTGTATATTGGGAGAATGGAAGTAGCGTATCACATTTTAATAATAATAGAAGATCTGAATGATTACTGACATTTTCAGATCCTATTTGTCACATACACATACATGCAGTGAATGTTTTATTTCCTGCATATCCCAGCATACCTGTCAGAATAGGCTGGGGTCAGACAGAACAAACAGCACCCCTGGAGCAAGTGAGGTTAAGGGTCTTGCTCAAGGACCCAATGATGGTAGCTTGTCTGATGCAAGGCTTGAACCCCCGCCCCTCTGACCACTGACCCAGAGACTTATACCGCTGAACCACCAACACCCTTACTGCTGAGCCACCATTATCCTTCAATGTTGGTGTCTTCCTTTTGTGTGACATACGGCATGACACCTCTATAGTCTTATTTAAAAGTTTCCCTTTTCTATTTGCCGTTATCACAAAAAACATGAAAATCATATCAGTGCTTTGTATCATTTCAAAAGAACAATCTTGTGGTTACACAATGATTAAATTCATTTCTTGGTCAAGGACGTGCAAGACACTGAGCACTTATCAAGGGTTATCGAAGTCGGTAAAAACAAGTGCCTCCTGCTCCGGCATATACTGAAACCAATGAAACATTCATTCGTATATTAGACAGCTAGCAGTTAAAAATTATGCTGATAAAAATAGCACCAATATTGTGGAAGAATATGTATATGAGAAAGTTTCACATTAAAAATAGTCAGTGTTGTGCCTTTACTGCATTCTTATTGCAGATTGCTGTGGGCTGAATGCGGGCTGCCCTCAGTAAGTAAACCAGTGCTGCTAACACTCAGCACACACTGCCCAACCTGGGCCCCATACGGGTAACGGGTCCTAATTTCTTTTTTTCCCGAAATGGCCCCATATGGGCCCCAAAAGTGCATGTTTGCTGGTTTGATACCCTGTTCCATAACATACTGCACATCTTTGTATTTACCTCTGTCTCTTTTTAATTATAGCACTTTACTTCCTGTCTGATGCTCTTGATTCTTGCATTACTTCAAAGTCTCAAGTAATCCAAGTATCTGCACAATGATTGCCTTGGTTCCTTTATCCCCTTTCAAGGGAAAGTCTTTAAAAAAAAAAAAAAGTCATTGAGTTGTCATTTTGATAGAGTTCTTAAATATTGGACGAATACACTTACAATTTAGGGACTCTTTCAGGACCTGTTTAGAAAAGGAATAGCCCTTAATTATCCAAAGGGTCCTTAAGAAACCTTCTCATTCTCTGAGCGTAGTATTTTATATGTCAATCCAGTCAAGCGTTATACTCTAAGTTCTAGGAAGTTTGGATGCTTGGCTGATTTATAGTAGTATTGTGACGCTTGTCGTGGTGTGAGGGAAGCAAACACAAATGCAGCGGAGAACTTTTCTTCTTTCCTTTATTTGAATACAACAATGTACACAAGAACACACTCAAGACGTGGTACGTGGATGTGTGATCCAACAAAGACCGACACTCGGGAGAAGCAGCAGTGCCGGGTTATATCTCCCGTGCTGTGATTAAGCTAAGGGTATGCAGGTGTGTGCAATCAGGTGTGTGTGTGTGTGTGTGTGTGTGTGTGTGTGTGTGTGTGAGACGCCATGATGGAGCGTGAACACAACGCACGCGTTCATGAGGACATCTGGCAGCTGGGAAGGGCAGACATTTGCACATCCCAAATATGCTTGATCTAAGTACGTGGTAGTCATAAAAACAGGACGTGATGTTCTATTATCAGTGGTTTCTTCACACACACTCACGCGCACACACACACACACACACACACACACACACACACACACACAAACACACATCTTTCTTGTATTTTTGGTATGGAAGGTGCCTCTGTGTGAAATATGGATCTGTTTATGCTCTCAAGCTTGAATCAATTTCACCATCAATGCACTCAGACATCATACAATTTTCAATGATGCTTATCTTTAATCCAGGAACAGGAATAAAAATTGTGTTTTAATCATGTAGCGTTTTTGAACTCCAATTCCCCGTACTAAAATTTAACTGACAAACAGGGTCGGGTTTTTAAAGTGAAAAATCATGGCAGAATATATAGACATTAATAGCACAATAACTTGTTAAGTTATTAAATAACTAGCTAATATATAATAGCACTGATTTAGCATTTGATATTGGTCAGTTGCAGTTGGCAACCTAGATCAAATTGTCCAAACCAACCGCATTGTTTAAATTGATGCTTTTATTATAATGACCGTGTTTAAATGATGGTTTAATAGTTCGACTGCAAAGCAAGTAAACACATAAGGCAGAGTGGCAAACATTACCCTGTTAGCATCAAGATCGCTCCTAATGCCGTGGTAATCTATGTGAGGTCAGAGTTGACTGAGCTGAAATTTCCATAGGCAGCAAGCCTAAACCACATAGGTCGCCAAAGAGCAGTAAAGCCTCTGGAAGCCAAGCCGATTTGTTGCACTAGCTACATCCCCAGAGCAAGGCCGATCTAATTGTTTGTTTTTCGGGGTTTTTTTTTACAAAGCAAATCTTTGAGAGTGTGTGGTCAAGCCAAAGTTAGACCTTTTTGAAAGGCTGAAAGGTAAAAAAAAAAAAAAAAAAAAAAGCTTTACAGTTAAATAAAAGATCTACAGGTTTTTAATTCATGTTGTATTTTAAACATGAATTATTTTTGCAGACTTTGTTGTTTAAGCTCATCACTGACTTTTGAAATGAAATGTATGCAGTCTAGAATCGGACAGATCCAGTTATTGCTATTGGTTGTCCACTACAGCAGCACTACAGCTCACCAATCGATCATTATCTTGAACAACATAATCAATGTGGAAAATGGATTTATTTATTCATTCATTCAATCCTGCTCATAGTCCTACTCTGAGTGCAATTTCGGGCCCAATGCAGCCAAATGTTAGGGTTTTTTTTGTTATGATTTCTTTCTGTTATTGTCTTCACTTCGCCAATGGAAGATCTCAAATAAGCCGCAATAAGATTTTCATATCTTTATTTTGACATCAGCTGATAGACATCAGGAAAAGTCCTTGTCTGCTGATGATGTGTCTGACATCACTGTTAAGAGCTAGGAAGTGGAATTTTAAGAAATGGACTCAGCCCAGTGGAGTAATACGCACAGTGAAATGTCTCAGTATGGTTATAGAAAATGTTGTCACTTTTGGAATACCATTGGACCAATCAAATTAGTGGAGCAGAAGTACTGTATATTCGTTCAATTTCAGTGTCGTCTTTATCCAGCTCAGGGTTGTTGTGGGACCAAAGGCCGCATTCATACACTTACACCCAGAAGCAATTTAAAATAGCCAATGCACCCACTTGCATGTATTTACACAGCGGGAGGAAACGCTAGATATTGGACCAAATCCAAATGCAGAGAGAAGAAAATTCAGTATCCTAATCTCTGCCTCAAACTAAAGACCTTGAGCTGTGAAGCAGCAACATAACCCACTATAAGTTACCCATGTGCTTCCTTTCCAGCACATTATTTTCAGCCAAATGTATATTATAATTTGTTTGGAGGAAAAGAACACCCATGCGCACGTCATCATGCGCACTATAATAAAAAAAATGTACTTTCTCTGCGTTCATGTCCAAACATGGCATAAGACTTTTATAAGTCATAAGTCATTACTTTCTATAAGTCGTAAGACACTAAAGTGTCTATCGGTGTTGATAAGAAGAAAGCAGTCTTGCTGTTATACAGTACACTTTTGATATACGCAGCATGCTTCCTTCTTAATGAGTACCACTACTCTTTTTAATCCAGAGACGATATTAATGCTGATTCTTTCCAGTTAGCATGATTACGCATCATGATTACGGCGCCTCGTCTATTGTCCGTGTCGGAAATTTCCACCTTAGTAAACATTGAAGCCTGGCTTATATCAGGTTACATTAGCGTAAAGAGATGGAACTCACCTTAGATGTGGAGAATTAATATTTGGTTTCTAAGTCACATAATAAAGATTGTGACATAACAGCTCGAACAAATCAACAGGGCAAAGATACATCCACGCATGTCCATGCATTAAAAAATCCAGACAGAAATTGTCTTGCAACTCAAATAGCTTACATGTCCTTATAGAACTCTGATGAGTTCATATTATCTAAGCAATGAAAGATAACAGCGAGTGCTGTGTTGTTTCCCATGACAACACGTCTCAAAGTTTTTTTATTCGTCATAGTCAAAGGTACCGGTAATTTGTTAATAAAAGGTTTTAATTACTGAGCAAAAATCAAGTCATGATTTCATGTAATGTATCAGTAACATCCAACAACATAATATTTTTCTATTAATTTACTATTAATGCATGCTATATGTTGCTATTATTGTGTATTTGTGTAATTGTATTATTATTGTGGGAGCTCAGTGGTTAAGGTGTTGGACTGCTGATGTGAAGGATTCAATTTCCAGCACCGCCAAGATACCACTGATGGGCCCCTGAGCAAGGCCCTTAACCCTCAACTGCTCAGTTCGATAAAATGTAAGTCGCTGTGAATAAGGGCTTCTGCTAAATGCTGTAAAATGTATTATACTGCATGCTATTATTTATTTTTATTAAAAATAAAAAAAATATTTTAAAAAATGATATATTTAATAAATTAAAATATAAATTATGGTTGTTGTTATTGTTACAATGTATGCTGCTATTATTATATAGTAAATAATTCATATTTAAATAATATATACATAATTATGTTATTATACATTGTTATACATACAGAATAACTGTACTGACTGTGTCGTGTTGGTTTTTTACTTCAGCAATGACTCTATATTAAAAGTGGTAGTATTTTAAGTAGTTTACACAAGATTCATTTACGTCTATTATCATGAGACGGAAAATGTTCCTAGCTCAGCTCTGGGCATCGCCATCCACTACATGTAAACAATTCCTTTTGATTCCTACTAGATTAGTTTAGCCGCTATCTTAACCACACAATATTAATGAAAGCTTTTGGTAATTGTTGTTATTTCATCAGATATGAGCTCAGTGGGTTTTTTTAGATTCATAGAGGCTTCAGAATTTACAAAGCAGATGCCAAGTTTCTTTAGAGCCAGGTGCATGCATCAGCATTATTATTATGCTAGCTAACATTTAAAAGAATAAGACTAAGGCTTTTGTTTGCTAGCAGGATGGAAGGTAATTATTTTTTTATGCAGCTAGTTTGTATTATAATAATTATTACTATGCTAGCTATTATTTGAGAGAATAGTTCGAACATTGTTGTTTGTCAGCAGGGTGAAGGCTAACTTTAGAAATGTAGCTAGTTTGTTTCTTCAGATCTTATTTTTCTAGGCATCATTTAATAGTTTTGGAATAAAACTGTGGTTTGTAAACAAGGTGACAAGGCTAAATCTATGTATGCAGCCATCTTCTATTGTGTGACTTAGGATCATGCTAGCTAATATGATTTTTAAAGATAGATTGTAGCTTGTTGCTAGTTTGTATTTTGCATTATTATTATTATTATTATTATTATTATTATTATGCTAGCTCTGATTTCAAATATTAGGAATATAGATATTGTTAGTTAGCAGGCAACCACTTACTAGCTGTATGCAGCTAGCTTCTATTGTCAAAATTATTATGATAATAGCTAGTAGACGAGGTGTTACAGAGATTAGGATTAAAGTGGTTGTGTTAGCAGGGTGACAGATAACTATCTGTATTGAGCCATCTTGAAGTGTCAGTTTGTATCATGCTAGCTAACATTTTAGAGATTAGGAATAAAGCTCTTGTTTGTTAGCCTGCTGACAGGTTCGTTTATCATGGAGCTAGGTAGTATCCGCTATGTTATTTTACTACTTGCTCTTATTTCAGGCATTTGAAAGATTTGGAATAAGGGTTTTGTTTGTTGGCAGAGGGTGACAACCCACTATTTGCATGGGGTTTGTTTGTATTAACAGTTATAATGCTGGTGGCATGGTTTCAGAGTGGCTAACATTCCTGCCTCACAGCAAGAAGGTCATTGGTTCGACTCACGCCCAGGGTGTTTCTGTGTGGAGTTTACATATTCTCGCCGTTCTTGAGTGGGTTTTCCCCGGGTACTCCGGTTTCCTCCCACCTCCAAACACATGTAATTGGGCATAGCTGAATTAGCTACTCTAAATTGTACATAGGAGTGAATGTATGTGTGTGAATGGTTGTCTGTCTCCAAGTGTTAGTCCTGCGATTAACTGCCGATTGTCCAGAGTGTACCCCGCTTCATGCCCTAAGTTAGCTGGGAAAGACTCTAGCGCCCCCACGACCCTGGACAGGATTAGCGCTAGACAGTGGATGGATGAATGAATGAATGAATGAACGAATACTAGTTGTCATTTGAGAGATTGGTGTATAAGCTTTTAAATAAATCTTATTAGCCTTATTGTTTTTTGTACCATTGTGTTGGATCTAATTAACCACAAGAAACTAGCAGTGGCTCACTTTCAGAAAACCTTTTGTATTTCTGAGCTGAACCTGTGGGAAAAAATGTGAACTTTTAAAAGATAATTCATATAGAAGTGTTGCTGCACTTTTACTCACCTCTATGAATTTTTAACAAGCCAGTTCAAACTTAAATCAAGAGGATTAGTATAGGCTCAGGCGTAAATTTACACTTGATTATTTGTCATAACGAAGTTTTAGAATTTTTCTCTTTTTTTTTTCAGATATCAAAGATGCCTGTAGACTATTTTGCATGCAGATTCAGTATGTTTCAATATGATGCGACTTACTTTCTTATGAAGAATTATGCAGGTTTAATTAAATCTCTGGCTGTCTCCACACTTAAAGTTCGGTTGGTTTTAGCCAGGCAGCTATGAACGTACAACTCTCTACTAGAACTAATCACTCCCAAAAAGCTTTAGTTCATCAAAGTGGAAAATTGACTGCTGTAGGTACTTCAAAATGAACCAGTGCTAAGCGTGTCAGAAAGTGTCCTTTGGATTTCCTTTCTTTCTCGCTTATTTTTTTTTCTAATATAATTAATGAAATGCTTCATTATAATGTTATATTTGGAAGAAAAAAAAAAAGACTTAATTTTCATTTAGAAAATCTTTAGTGAAGTATTTAAGGAAAAGAACTACAAACACATTAGATATGTTTATATTAAAACTGGCATACATGACACAACTACTTTGCAATTTGGTTGTGATGCTGTGTAGTATTCATTCGTTCATTATCTAGCATTTATCCTGTTCAGGGTCGTGGGGGCACTGGAGTTTATCCCAGATAACTTAGGGTGTGAGGCAGTGTACAACCTGTATAATCAGCAGTTGACCACAGGACCAACACTTAGAGACAGACAACCATTCACACACACATTCACTCCTATGGACAATTGAGAGTAGCTAATTCACCTATGCCAAATCACATGTGTTTGGAGGAGGGAGGAAACCCGAGTTCCAGGAGAAAACCAGCACAAGCACAGGGAGAACATGCAAACTCCACACAGAAGCACCCTTGGTGGGAATCACACCCATGACCTTCTTGCTGTGAGGCAGGAATGCTAATCACTCTGCCACCGTGCTGCCTGCTGTATATTATAGTTTTTGTGAAAATTAAGTTATTTCTGCTTAAAGAGATATACTGTAGTTAGATAAATGAGGCTTAGTAGGACACAAATGCGCCGTCTCTTATACATTAAAGTTACTGATCAGGTTTTGCTCTTATCTGTCAATCTTTGTTTTTTTTTAATATTCCACTTGCCAGAAACTCACCCTAGCATGTAAGACCTTGTGGTCATGGAAGTTAAAATTAGGCTTTTTCTTTCACAGACCATGCTGCCAGAATTTATGTTGTCTTGGTTTAGGAAACGTTCACTTTGTGTTTAAATCGAAATAGAGATGCAGATACAAATATTGTTGTAGTGTAATTGATTTACGCCCTGAACATTTTGCATGCAAGGGAATTGCATAATGCAATGCAGATACATATGCAATACGGTTTACTGAAGTTATTGAAGTTTACACAGTTATTGAATTACAATAACACAAAAAAAAGCCCAAACAAATCAAAAAGGAAATATATGGGTTAGATTGTGATTCATTTACATTCATATGATAATGGTTTAGCTTATCAGATTCTATTCAAATGATATTCTATTTGTTTACCTGTTTTTAATTATTTTTTATATTGCACACATGTAATAGATGTTATATAATTTCCCAGTAGATTTATAAGCAACTGCTGTTTTAATAAATGTTACAGTGAAAATTTGGTAATAATGTGGAATAAATGCCCTAGTCCTAGACGAACCTATTTATGTGTGGTGTTTTAGGTTAAAGGTGTAAGGTTCACAGTCAATAAAGAGATTAGGATCCGTATGCAGTGCCGTTTATTGTGCAAACGTGAGTCAAGGTGA
>JAOUQX010094577.1:0-10666 GCA_028566295.1 Liobagrus marginatus
AAAAACGCCGCGAACGTAACCTCCGCAGAACACGTACGGACAAAAAAGACGCACGGCGGGTTGTGACCGAGGCTTTATTGGGGTTTATCAATGACAGTAACATTTACGGTGGAGCAACTTTTATCTAATTTTATATCTTGCATAGCAGTATTCGGTTAAGGTCCTAGCTATGGCAGCATGTTGATGCTGAATTGAACCCATGATCTTCTGGTCAGCAGCCTAGCACATTTACTACTGAGCTACAGTGTTTATTTACATTTTTAATTTGGTAAAATTAATGAGATTAATCATTAAGAGATTAATCATTGATTACATCTCTAACTGTAGATATAATATTTCCCTGCTTGCTTGTTTCTGTTCTTCCCACTGTCTGAGTATTTAGTTGGTAATTGCAGTTCTTAGCTGTATCTGGTGAGCTACTGCAATCCAGATTTTTTTTTTTTTTTTTTTACATGTCTGCCCCGAGTAGTGATTCTAGAATTTCATTATTAGGGGTGTTTAGCCTATATTTAACTAAGTATAAACAACTACAAATTCTTAATTAGTTTGCTACATTCTGTTTTATTTTGTCCACATATGTCCATACTGAACGTGATTTTGCCAAGTAAGATGTCTTCCTGGATCAACATCCTTTGTTGATCCTGGATAAAGATTTAATCAACCAATCACAACCCACTGATTTTATCAGCGTCTGTCGAGCAAATGCAATCAACCCCCATTTCCACCGTTCCCTCGGAACTACCCCCCTCGGCTGCCCCACTGGCTGGTAAGTTATTCTGTCTCTATAAAATCCCAAATTAACCTTGATAATGTATTTGACCCCTAATGTACATAACCCCTAACAGTGTTCATTCTCTTATACATTTACACACAAATACACATTTAGCATTTAGTAATTTGCTCAAACTTTATGCTAATATTTAAAAATGTCCAAGGCTTTAAAACAGACAACTATGACTTTGGTCTGAATAAAGTGAATGATTTTTTTTAATAGAGGCATAGGTTTGCTTTAGGAACCAGACTTATATCATATCACATCATCAGAACATCAATATTTTGATGACTGCTATTTTAATCATTTTAGAATAGGGGAGCTTCGCTAATGTTGATCCAGGCCATCATGATAATTTTAATATAGGGCAGATTCGCTAATGTTGATACAGGACCATCATGCTTATTTTAATATAGAGCAGAATCGCAAATGTTGATCCAGGACCATCATGATAATTTTAATATAGGGCAGATTCGCTAATGTTGACCCAGGACCATCATGATTATTTTAATATAGAGCAGAATCGCAAATGTTGATCCAGGACCATCATGATAATTTTAATATAGGGCAGATTCGCTAATGTTGACCCAGGACCATCATGATTATTTTAATATGTAGCAGATTCGCTAATGTTGATCCAGGACCATCATGATCATTTTATGGGGCAGATTCGCTAATGTTGATCCAGGATCATCATGATTATTTTTCTATGGAGCAGATTCGATAATGTTGATCCAGGAGCGTCATGATCATTTTAATATGGAGCAGATTCGCTACTGTTCATCCAGGACCATCGTGATCATTTTAATATGGAGCATATTTGCTAATGTTGATCCAGGACCATCATGATCATTTTAATATGGAGCAGATTCGCAAATGTTGATCCAGGACCATCATGATCATTTTAATATGGAGTAGATTCGCTAATGTTGATCCAGGACCATCATGATCATTTTAATAAGGGCCAGATTCCCTAATATTGATCCAGGACCATCATTATCATTTTAATATAGGGCCGATTCACTATGTTGTTCCAGGACCATCATGGTCATTTTAATATAGGGCAGATTATCTAATGCTGACCCAGGACCATCATGATTATTTTTCTATGGAGCAGATTTGCTAATGTTGATCCAGGAGCATCATGATCATTTTAATATGGAGCAGATTCGCTACTGTTCATCCAGGACCATCATGATCATTTTAATGTGGAGAAGATTTGCTACTGTTCATCCAGGACCATCATGATCATTCTATGGGGAAGATTCGCTAATATTGATCCAGGAACATCATGATAATTGTAATATTGCGCATATTCGCTAATGATGATTCAGGACCATCATGATCATTTTAATATTGTCCTTTATGTCGTTACTTTCGTCCAGTGCCAAGGAATAAAATGTAAATGACTCCGCTTGTTTGTTTAACTTGCTAGCTAAATCTTCGTCAATTAGCTCAATATGGCGAGTCACTGCCACCTGGTGGAACGCCAGGCATTACAGGAAAAGGTCAAATGAATGTTGTCACAAACATGATATTTGATTTGAGCAATTCTGTACCAATCTTTGGCGGGCCGGATGAAATAGGCAAACGGGCCGTATGTCCCCCGCAGGCCGTAGTTTGCCCAGCCCTGGGTTAAGTACATTAAGACTGATTGTGATCAGGGTTGAGTGAGTGAGTGTGCGAGGACCCCAGGCTGGCTGTTGGGATTGCTGGTACATTACCCAGTGAGCGTGTTCTATGCACCGTTGCTGTGACAGAAACCCCCCCACAGATGTGAGTTGGGGCCCCCTGTCCGAGGATATCTCTTCGGGTAAGCCATACACCTGGAAGGCTTGCTGTAGAAGGTGTTCTGCTGTCTCCAAGGCGGTGGGCAGCTATGGGAGGGGAACGAACCGGCAGCCTTTTGAGAATCGGTCGATGATTGTGAGGAATACCATATTGCCCTGAACCTGGGGGAGATCTGTAATGATTTCCAGCACTATGTGGGACCATGGGCGGTCAGGGGTGGGCAGTGGGTGGCGCATGCCTGTGGGCCGTTTGTGGCTGGACATGGCTGTGGCTCATGGTTCGCAGCTGTCCATGAATTTCGTGGTTTCTTATTGCAGTTTTTCCCACCAAAACCTTCTCCGGAGGCTCCTGATGGTGCTAGCGACTCCTGGGTGCCCAGCTTTAGGCAGGCTTTGTACAAGTTGCAGTACTGTCTCCCAAAACAGCGTGGTACATAGGTCCGGTCGGGGGGGAGGTATGTTGGAGGCGGAGGGTGCATGGTATTATACTGCTGAATCTGATCGCTAATCTCCCACTGTATCGGCACCACTACTTGAGCTGGGGTTAGGATTGGCTCCGGATTCAACTGGGCAAGCGGCCCCTCGAATTTCCACCGAGGTCGTCGGCTTTACTGTTCTTGCTGCCGGGTCAATAGGTTATTGAAAACTGAAATCTCGCAAAGAACAATGCCCAGCGTGCTTGTCAGGGGTAGATATGCCAGGTTCAGCGTTCTTCGAACAGTGCCTTCATGGTGAGGAGTTCTCGACCTCCCATGCCGTAATTCTGCTCGGTGGCTGTGAGTTTGCTGGAGTAGAACGCGCAGGGGTGGAGTTTACTTGGGTCTCCAGATTGCTGTGACAGTATGGCTCCTATGCCCGTGCTGGAGGCATTGGTCTCGACCATGACCAGCAGTTCGTGGTCGGGGTGGAGTAGGATGGGAGCGGTTGAGAAGCGCTGTTTCAGGACTCTGAATGGTCTCTCGACCTGAGGGTTCTCGACACCAAGAAAGGTGATGGGCACCCATCCCTATGCGAGAGTAACGATATTTGAAGTTTACCTTTTTCATACCTCGGTTGTCTATACAGGGACGGAGTTCCCCGTCCTTCTTGTTGAGGAAGTAGCAGCTGGCTGATGCAGCTGAGGTGGAAGGACAGATAAAGACCTTCTTGAGTTTCTTTGCCATGTACCTCTCCATGGCCTTAATCTTGGCAGCAGACATGGGCTACACAGAGGGATTGGCCCCTGGGATGAGCTCAATCGCGCAGTCATAGGATTGGTGGGCTGGTAGCTGAGCCACATGCAATTTGCTGAACACCTCCTTGAGGTCCTGATATTCCCTAGGAATGCTGCACCCCCCTGGGGTGTGACCGGTAACTGGATGGTCTGCACGGAAATGGCTTGCAGGACCTTACAGTGCGACGTGCACTCTGCACTCCACTGGGTAATCCGCCTCTCCCTCCATCTGATGATGGGATGTGATCCCAGAATGATTGGGTGATGCGGTGAGGAGAGTGCGAATAGTGTGATGGGCTCATAGTGATAGGAGTCAGTGTGAAGGTGTATCGTAGTGGCTCTGGAGACCCACCCGGGCCCCAGAGGCTGACCACCTACCACCATAACTGCGAGAGAAGAGAGGAATTGTGTCAGGGGAATGCGTGAGTATCCTCATCTATAAAACTCCCCGCTGCTCCTCGAGCGAATGTGTGGTGATGGGTGGCCTGTGCCATCCCTGTACACACATGTGGATGTGTACAGTAAGATAGAGACCACATTTATGATATTAGACCAAAATATACAAAACAAGAGGGCTATAATTTATCATAACAAATTATTACATTGTGCACTAGTACAGAACAGCTAAATTAAAAGTTATTTCACTTCACTTCTTGGTTTTTGTTGCGTTTATCCCGCGCGGCGTCTGAATTGTGCGAGCTGCTCATAGTGTTTATCCCATGCTATGTCTGAACTGTGTGAGCATAGTGTAACAAAACTTTACAGACTTTTATTTAAAGTTCACCAGTCAGGAGGGAAACAGCGGTAGCGCAACACGCTCACTGGCCATCTAAATAAAAACTCACAACACAACTCACTCAGTGGTGTTTATGTATACGACTGGCGGACATTATTTGGATATAAAAGACATGCGGAACCCAACCTGTGCCTTGCGTTTTAGCTCCATTTGCTCGGTGACAGTCACAAACACATGAAATTCCACGCATCAACAACACATACTTGACGTGTATGTAATGTGTATTTAAGTCATAGAGTTTTGATCCATAATCAGCCCTAGCTGTTTGAGATTGTAACGATCTCGCTGATTCGAATGGCTCTGTCCGAATCGCGAGGCGTAATCCGGTCAAAGTATGAGACCCAGGCGCAGGCTGCATGAACAATATTCCTTTATTTTCCGTGACAAACACTTTAGTGACACTCTCCAACCGGGACATGAAGGTTACATTTAACGAACTGCACTGACCTTGCTTTAGCGCGTCCCTTTTAAACAAGGCATGGGTGCTTAACATAAATCCTACTCAGGTGTGCATAGTTAAGGTGGGCGTGGTCGTGATTGGTGTGCGTGAGTGCAAGCGATGAACAAAAAGGCATGAAAACATGGAACACGTGAACTACAAACCAACAAAACAGTGAAAACACACACAATAGTGTCTGTGCACGTTACAGAGATAAAGAATTGGCAGCTAAATCAACATCTGGGACCAAGCTATAATCATCCTGCCTAGAGTTATGTACCTCACGCGCAGTGCAAAATAATATTTAGAGCATAAATATGGAAGGATCTAGGACAGGAGTCACCATCATGGTGCCCGCGAGCAACAGGTAGCCTGCAAGGACCACATGAGTCGCCCAAGGGCCTGTTTTAAAGATAGCCTACCATAACACCACTTACCAGTGAGCTGCATATATTTTTTTCGTTGCTACTCTTTTTTTAAATCAGGTTTGCATTAACGTAAATTTTAAAATATAATTACTTTGGGATTTATAGAAATTAAGTGTAAGTATTTATCTGTTTCCTACCTTATTCGATCATGGCTGATAACTATTGTGAGAAATCATTAACTTGATCAGTCTTCACATATATGAATAACATTAATTATAAATAATAGCATAATTAAAGGTAAATTGAGCAAATTTGTTATTTCAGAAGTGAATACCAAACTGGTAGCTCTTATTAATTGGTACCCAAGAAGTGGCTCTCAGTTTCAAAAAGGTTGGAGACCCCTGATCTAGGATCTATCTAGCACTGTGCGGCTCTGTTTTATAACAAGAAATCTAAAGAGAACACATTTATGATATTAGACCAAACACATACAGAAATGGAAGTCTGTAATTAAGCATAACAAATGATTTCATTGTGCACTAGTGCAGAGCAGCTAAATTAATAGTTACTTCACTTTCACATTTTTTCCCACACAGTTTCAGTGTTTGGTTACTAAGTGGACATTATGACATTATTATATTATATGCTATTTATTAAATAACGTTTGACTTGTAAGTCCTAGAAACTCCAGAGTCGGTGTGGTATCATAACCCAGTGTGTTCTATTGGCATCCAAAGCTTTATAACTTTTGACCATACGGTTCTATGGGTTGCCATAGACTTCAATGTCGGAGGAATGAGAAAATCGTACGAAAGAAAAAGTGCGAATACAATAGGGGTCCCACCCTTGCGGGGCTTGACCCCTAAATATAGCTGCAAGCAGCAATTATCAGGGTCAAGCCAATCAAAGAGAGTATGAGAAGTAGTTCAGGACAAGATTTAGATAAAACACTCCTAGAAACAAATATTTCTCTCGCTTTGGACCTCTTTCTGGATTCTGGAGTTTGGATTCAAACTTACAATATGATCAAGAAATCGAGAGAGACCATATTTGTGATATTAGACCAAAATATACAAAAATCTGTTTATGCTGTGAAATAGCAGAAAGAGGGCAATAATTAATCATAGCAAATTATAAAATTGTGCACAAGCACAGAGCATCAAAAGATAATTATTAGAAAAAGCCAAATTCACATAAAATATTTTATTCCTTTTAACACCAGTAAGTGGCTTTGTTACGTAACTTTGTATTTGAGCACATCTGATTTGTAGGCTTTGTAATCATTAAGCTGCCATTATTGTAGTCATGTATGTGACATCATACTGACGGCGTCATAAAGGCTGTATGTTTATATGTTATATGTTCATAATCATAACTTTTGACTTGTAGGTCCTAGAAACAACCCAAATTATGTCCCTGATTTCTCGTCTCTCACCGATTTAAACGTACCCTATATTGCCGTGTCTGTTTTAGCACACAGTAGTTCCAATACATATTAACTTTGTAATTTAACTACCAGCTACGTCACAATTCAACTTGAAATAATATTAACCCTCTGAGGGCCAAGGGCTTTTTGGGGCCTGTGAGAAGTTTTGACATGCCGTAACACTTGTGGTTATTTGAGCATCTTATAACATACTATTAGCCAACATGTATTTTATTTGTATTCAGCACAGGCTAAGCTACAATAATATGAAAGCAAAATGGATGCACATGTTTGTACATCAACCTATTGTATTGAATAGTTTGTAATAAGAGATTTGAGTAATCAGTCATGTAGGCCTGTATGTTTACTTCAAAATGATGTGAAAACCATTCTAACCACTTATTCACAAACAACAACATAATGATTTTGTGACACTCAGCTTGGTGTGTGGATGCCTCCGTAGGCACGGGACTACTAAGTAGTACTGCAACAGCTGATCGGACAGGTCAACGCCACCCATGTGCTGATTGTAGGCAGTCACAGGTACAGGATATGGTTTTTCGAATGCGCTCATTCCCACGCGTATTTACTGCATTTACATGCCTGTATGCCCAAACAACATCGTAATGTTGAGTTTGCAAAAGCTAGCCAAAACTATTCTAAATATATCCAGAAAACAAATATGATTTATTTAATTAAAAAATTTTTTTCTTATCCTCAGAATCGATATCCTCGGCGGGATAAATTTGCTTTTCAAAATGCAGATGTTCCTTGTCTGAGTTGCAATCTTCCTCAGAGGAAAAGGTGAATTCTTGCTCGCTGTCCAGAATAAGTTGAAGGGCCTCTTCACTGGAGTAGTGCACCATTCTCAACTGTGAATGTTTAGTGAATCCGTTGTAAAAACTTCATGGCTTTTATGGCAGACTCCAATTGAAGACATAAGTTAGCATTGCATGTTCATCACCTGACATTTCCAAGATATTAACTGTTAACGTTTGAAGCACAAACGATTTAGCATGTGAATAGCGCTGGGGACAGGGCTATCGCAGCTCAGTAAAGATGATAAAGTAAAATTACTGTGACGGAACCTCTCGAAATAGACATTCAAAGCTTTCTGTAGACGCATGTTTTATGTTTGTGTGACAATTTTTCAGTTCATTTTCACATGCGTTTCAGACTGGACTCTGCTTAGAGAGAGACGGCACCAAGTGCATGCTGTTTTTAATTTTTATTTGGTGAAAAGCACAACATATTGTTTTTATTGTGAGTGTATACAATAAAAAATAGACACTTTTTTTGATTGGTGTATAGTTTTGGTCACAATCTTTCTATCTTTCACTATCTATAGAATAGAACTGCACAACTTGCAGTTTTTTAACCATTCCAAGTTCTCTCACACCACCCCATTTAATACACTCTATCCCTTCCTACCTGTAGCTACAGTACTCCGAACAGTTTCAAAACTCTGATGCTTGCATACAAATCCAAAATTAGACCACCCCAACGTACCATCAAGCACTCATTACACCTTGCACTGCACCACACTCCCTTAGAACCTCGAGCATGGCCTGATTTGACCCACCATCTCTTAGAAAAACAAAGACATGAATCCCAATCCCAATGAGCTCTCCAATCAACGCTGTCTGTTTTCAAATGAAGACTAAAAACCCACCTCTTCACCAAACACTTTTGAAACAAAGACTTTTGAACAAAAACTTGTTGAGGAAAACAGGCTTTTTGTTTATTCTGCACTACTAAAAGGGTGGCAGGTTGATGGAACTGTTACTCTGAGCTTGCATTCAGACTACAGCACAAGTTCCCAGTGTGAAAATCATTTGTGAACTAACATGAGGAGGTGATTTTGATAAACTTTCAAAGAATATCTGCATGTCTCTCTTGATAAGTGTGGCTGCTAAAAGCTTTAAATGAAAATGTATTTTAGTATGTTATAATAAACTCTCTAGCCATACAAAATTCCTTTCAGTCTCAAAACCACCAGCTTCCAACTGTTCAATATAATGTTTTTTCCCCCTGTTATTTCTTCCACCTTGTTTGTTGCCCTTTAGTAGGGGCAGCTGGAGCTGGAGCCAAGGAGTTCATTTAAAGCTTGCGGTGTTTCAGAGACCCTTTGAGCGGATATTTTATTGGCAGCTCCTGAAATTTGAGGTCAACAATGCAGAATAAAAAAGATTCCAATGATAATGAATCAAGAATGGAAGAATGCAGTTGAATATGAATAAATGAGAAGGATGGACAAATGGATGGACGGATAGATAGATAGATAGACAGACAGACAGACTCCCACTGAGAGTTTTATGTGATCAAAATGGTGTTGCAAATGTCGAATGACATTCATGAGGATTGTTTGTGTGTGTGTGTGTGTGTGTCACAGTGTGGCGTCTCAAAAGCAATGGTTAAGAACAATTTTTATCCAGTCCCAGAAGAATGCTGTTAATGACTAGTTACATAGTAGACACATTAGTTAACAATCCAATTAATGCTGCAGCTACCTTTCTCCTGTCCTCTTTCTTGTTCAGGTCATCTTCTAATACGCTAAAATCATACAACACAGAAGACAAACATGCAGACATCCACAAATACGCACACACATTTCTCCCTTCCCTGTTCAGTGATTATATAACTGCTCACTGATCAACGCATGCTGACTAGCCCGGACTTTCCAAGAGCTCTATATTTCTTTCTCTCTTTCACATCCACATGTCTCCTCCTCCTCCTCTTTATCACACTTCCCCCTCTCTAGCTCTCCATCCCGTAACCCTTTCCAACTCAATCTCCTGTTCTGCCTACTCGTCCACCCCCTTTCTTTTATACTGCTCCTTCTTACATACATATTCACAAGAGTGCAGCAGTAGGAGACAGAGAGCTTCCGTGAATCTGTGTGTGTGTGTGTGTGTGTGTGTGTGTGTGTGTGTGTGGCGTGTGCAGAGAGCATGTGTATGTGTGAGACGCCTCTTAGTGTTGTGAAAACCTAAGAGAGGGAGAGAGATCCAGGACTTTTCTGGAATCTGGACTCTTTTCCTGAGCTTCTTTGAAACAGATCCTCACTCTGACACTTTTATCTGCTGTGGATGTGCAACACCATCCGTGTCTTTGGACTCCATCACGCACACACTTGCATGTGTTTGTGTAAGGCACAGTTCAGGCAACGCCTCGAGCAACACTGCAAGTGTTTTGGCTCCTCAAGCCTCCCCAGAGTCACTAAGTGAACGAAGATGTCCCAGTGCATCGGGAGGCTGCAGCTCTCGCTCGGCTCTCATGATCCTTTCAGGGTGAGTGTGTCTGCATTTTTCTTTCCTGCTCGCAATCAGATGAGAAGTGTGCAGCTGATATGGATGAGCTGATGTCCGAGCAGTCAGGTGATTGATGGAGATCTGGCTCAGTGAGTTATGCTACTGCTAAAGCATAGTCATTCTGTTTCTATTGTTTTTTAAGTATCTGAAATATTTATATTTCCATTTGTTTCAAGATATATGCAGTATTGAGAATTTCTGAGTTTGTGTTATTAGCAGAAGCAATCAATAACTGTTTTATGTAAGAGCTTTCAAAACTCTTGTATTGCCTTCTCCATCATGTCTTATTATCACAGCAAATTTATTTTTAAAATTCTATTCCACAAAAATATGCTTAGGCCAAGTTCTGTTGTTCATTTTAGTCTGTAGTCTTATCGGATGTGTTCTAAAACACCAATAGTTGTAACACAGTTCCACAGTTTAAACCAACAAAAAAATGCTTGGATTCAGCAATATTCTTAATTTAAGAATAATTTAAAATTATACCATACTCCGCTATAAATAACCAAAATATCATGTCTTTCCTTTGTTTTGGTGTAAAGAAGCACAAG
>JAOUQX010094651.1:0-10661 GCA_028566295.1 Liobagrus marginatus
AGTAAGTGGAGTATATATTACTGTTAGTGGGTGGGTTATATGTTATTGTTAGTGGGGGGGGGTTATATATTACTGTTAGTAGGTGGGATATATATTGCTGTTAGTGGGTGGGATATATATTACTGTTAGTAGGTCGGATATATATTAACGTTACAGGGTGGAATATGCTACCATTTGCGGGTGGGTTATGTTACTGTGTCACGTGGGCAAAACGGCTCCCTTTGATTCCCGGCTTACGAAGGGTATGACTCAGGCGCAGGCTACGTTGAACAAGGTTTTTATTGTACATCACACCAAAACCAGGATAACAGTCGTGACTCCAGCTCAAGGCAAACTGGATGTGTAACACAAACGTGAATACTACAATGAACCGCCCCAAGCTGGTCTCAGTGAGCTCCTTAAATACATCTCCCCTGATTACCTCCCAACAAGGCTCAGCTGTGCGTGGTTAACTAAGGCAGTCAATTTGAACTAAACAGGAGCTTAACGTGCCTGCTAAACAAGGTGTGTGTGCGTGACTGAGCACATTGGAGCATGTGAAAACCTAACATAAGATCCCAAACATAACATACGTCCCAAAAACATAAACAACACATCAAAACATGACAAACATACATGCCTATATGTTACATCACCCCCCCTTAAAGCGCACACTCCGGGTGCGCAACGTAAATTACAAAGTCTTTTTTCGGCGATCCTCGGGGAGGCCCTGGGGACTCCGGTAGGGAACCCAGACATTGCGGTAGCCCCCTGGACTGGTGAGGGCCGGGTGGGCGGTGCGGTCCCGGGCCATGATGAATTCGGGGCTTTGTGGTAACCCACGGCACTGTGGTCGGTTGGTCGGCCACCGTTCTCCCCCTGGACCCTTGATCGGGGACTGTTTCGGGCTGTGTCTCTCCCCCAGGCTCAGGTACGGTCTCTATAACAGAAAGTGGTACGCCCTCGGCCTTTCTCCCATTCACGCATGGGGTCTCAGTCACACTCACGGTGTCTCTCACGGCCACGCTTTCATCCACGCTCACGGCGTCTCTCATGCTCACGCTTTCTTCCACGCTCACGGCGTCTCTCACGCTCACGCTTTCACCCACGCTCACGGATTCACTCACACTGGGCGGGCACTCAGACACACTGGGCGGGCACTCAGACACACTGGGCAGGCACTCAGACACACTTGGCGGGCACTCACTCTTCCGGGTCGGGTCGTTAGTCATGGCAGGGCTATCCGTTAAAGCGGACCTGTCCGTCATGACGGGGCTGTCCGTCATGGCGCAGCTGGTGGTCATTACTGGGCTGTCAGTTAAAGCAAACCTGTCCATCATGACGGGGCTGTCCGTCATGGCAGAGCTGGTGGTCCAAACTGGGCTGTCAGTCAAGGCAAACCTGTCCGTCATGGTGGAGCTGTCTGTTCAAACAGGGCCGTCGGTCACGGCGGACCTGTCAGTCATAACGGGGCTGTCCGTCATGGCAGAACGTTCCGTCATGGCGGGGCTGTCGGTCATGACACGTCTGTCCCTCAGGACGGGACTGTCCGTCATGGTACCTCTGTCAACCATAGCAGAACCCGGTACGCATGGCCCTTGTGGCGCCCACGTGGCGCACGCCAGCCATACCGTCCACGTCGGATCTGTCATACAGTCACGCTGACTCACACCTCGCACTGACTCTCATTCTCACTCTCACTCACTTGGTCACTCTCACTCACTTGGTCACTCTCACTCACTTGGTCACTCTCACTCACTTGCTCACTCTCACTCACTTGCTCACTCTCACTCACTTGCTCACTCTCATTCATCACGACACTCTCATTCATCACGACACTCTCATGACTTAACCCGTATTCCCCACACTCTTGGCTTGTTATACATTGTCCACACTCTACTTGGTTTTCCCATGCGGGGTCTCGCACCCTCTCACATGTGGATTTGTTCATATTCACAGCACCTTCAGTCATTGGTATACTATGGGCTGTCTCTGACACACCTGACCCTTGTCCACTCTCTGACGCACCTGAAAAATAGGTAATCTCCTCCACCGCTTTCACATTCAAAATGTCCATTATCTTCTCCACACTTGACATGTCCTCTGACTCTTTAACACACGAAATGTCCTCTGACTCTTTAGCACACGAAATGTCCTCTGTCTCTTTAACACACAAAATGTCCTCTTTCACCCTCTCACCTGAATAGTCCTCTCTGCTCTGAAGAACGGGGGGAGCTTTAAGCGCTCTGTGGGCGGGGTTGCTGCCGTCCGTGAACATGGGGCTCGCGGACTCCAGCAGCTTCATCAGCGCGTGCGGCGAGAGCTCGCGCATGTGTGGCTCAAGTGCGCTGAGGTACGGCTCACTGAGCCCGCACCAAAATAAGGCTCAGAGGTCCTCTCTGTGGAGCTCCTCCGGCGTCAGGCGTTCGACCATGTCTGCCACATACTCCTGCACGGCTCACTCTCCCTATATCATGTTCGCCAACCGCCTCTCTACCTCCCAGGATGTTGCTTCGGGGGGAGCGGCCGGCTTGATGGGCTTGCGGGGGCGTGGCGCGTGCGTGTTCGTTGTAGGAGCGCGCTCTGACCTCGCCTCCGCTTCGTGATAGTCCTCAGGAAAAAACGTGAGGTAATATTCCTGGAGGCTGCGAAGCTCGTCGTCGTTTTGCGGAGCGGGGTAAAAGCTCGGAGGGCTCCGGTCGTGAAGCACGATGCCCCCGTACAGACTCGGCTCAGCGAGTCGGCCTGACTCGCGTGCTCGCTATCGTGCCGCCTTGTGTTGTCTACCCTCGGCTTTCCTCGCTGCTTTGCGTCCCATCTTATCTCCGTTTTACTTTTTCTCCTCGTTTTTCTCCTTCTTCCGTGGATCAGCCTACTGAGTCAATTGTCTAGGTGGTTCATTCTGTCACGCGGGGCAAAACGGCTCCCTTTGATTCCCGGCTTACGAATGGTATGACTCAGGCGCAGGCTACGTTGAACAAGGTTTTTATTGTACATCACACCAAAACCAGGATATCAGTCGTGACTCCAGTTCAAGGCAAGCTGGACGTGTAACACAAACGTGAATACTACAATGAACCGCACCAAGCTAGTCTCAGTGAGCTCCTTAAATACATCTCCCCTGATTACCTCCCAACAAGACTCAGCTGTGCGTGTTTAACTAAGGCAGTCAATTTGAACTAAACAGGAGCTTAACGTGCCTGCTAAACAAGGTGTGTGACTGAGCACATTGGAGCATGTGAAAACCTAACATAAGACCCCAAAACATAACATACGTCCCAAAAACATAACACATCAAAACATAACAAACACACATGCCTACATGTTACATACTGTTAGAAGGGTGGGAAATATTATTGTTAACGAGTTGGATATTTTTCAATCAGTAGGTGGGATATATTACTGTTAACGAGTTGGATATATTACCATCAGTAGGTGGGATATATTACCATTAACGGGTGGGATATATTACTGTTACCGAGTTGAATATATTACTGTTAGCGGGTGGGGTATATTACTGTTAGTGAGTTTGATATATTACCGTTAGCAGGTGGGATATATTACTGTTAGTGGGTGGGATATATATTACCGTTAGTGGGTGGAATATGTTACCGTGTGCGGGTGGGTTATGTTACTGTTATTGGGTTGGCTGTATTACCGTTAGTGGGTGGGGTATATTACCATTACTGGGTGGGATATATTACTGTTAACGAGTTGGATATATTACCATCAGTAGGTGGGATGTATTACCGTTAACGGGTAGGATATATTACTGTTACCAAGTTGGATATATTACTGTTAGCGGGTGGGATATATTACTGTTAGCGAGTTTGAAATATTACCGTTAGTGGGTGGGATACATTACTGGTAACGAGTTGAATATATTACCATCTGTATATGATATATTACCGTAACGGATCGGATATATTACTGTTACCGAGTTGGATATATTACTGTTAGTGGGTGGGATATGTATTAATGATACTAGGTGGGATATATATTATTGTTAGTGGGTGGGATATATATTACTGCTATTGGGTGGGTTATATATTACTGTTAGTGCGTGGGATATATATTACTGTTAGTGGGTGGGTTATATATTACTGTTTGTAAGTGGGTTATATATTACTGTTAGTGGGTGGGTTATATATTACTGTTTGTAAGTGGGTTATATATTATTGTTAGTGGGTGGGTTATATATTTCTGATAGTGGCTGGGGTATATATTACTATTAGTGGCTGGGGTATATGTTACTGTTAGTGGGTGAGATATATATTACTGTTAGTGGCTGGGGTATATATTACTGTTAGTGGGTGGGATATATTACTGTTAGTGGGTGGGAAATATCTTACTGTTAGTGGGTTGGATATATATATTACTATTAGTGTTTGGGTTAAATATAACTGTTAGTGGGTGGATATACAGTATATTATTGTTAGTGAGTCGGATATATATTACTGGTACTGGGTTGGTTATAAATTACTGTTAGTGGGTTGGATATATAGATTACTGTTAGTGGGTGGGTTATATATTACTGTTAGTAATAATAATAATAATAATAATAATAATAATAATAATAATAATAATAATAATAATAATGATTATTATTGTTATTATTATTATAGTGTCACGGTAGTACCGGTCCCTGCCCAGTAGAGGGAGGTCATCACCTGAACAAGGCTCTAACAAACTCTCTGCTCTGGACTTCCTGTGAGCAATGTATAAAAGCCAGGGCGTTGCCAGTGTTCATTGCAGGTCATTATACATTGTGTGTCTGGTGGATGTATAATGCGTTTGCCAGAGTCTCGCTAACCAGTGTGCAAGTATTGTTAATATACTAATTCATGGTTGTTGTTGCCAAATTCAAGGTGGTTGTTCATGCACAATTCATGGTTGCTGTTCATGTGCTAGCTTAACCTTACTGTTCATGTGCTATCTTAATCTTACTGTTCATGTGCTATCTTAATCTTACTGTTCATGTGCTATCTTAATCTTACTGTTCATGTGCTAGCTTAACCTTACTGTTCATGTGCTAGCTTAACCTTACTGTTCATGTGCTAGCTTAATCTTACTGTCCATGTGCTAGCTTGTCTATTGCTCATGTGCTAGCTTACCTATTATTCATGTGCTAGCATTATCAGCATTATTTATGTTGTATTATTATTTGTGTAGAAGGCCATGACCATTGGCTATGCTAGCTCTGCTAGTTGTTTATGTTCTTTGTTTGGTTCCCTGTGTTTGTAGTTTTAGCCACGTTTAGCACGTGTGTGTATTTTGTTTTGGTTAACCTTTTGAACCCGTCTGTACAATACACCCTCCCTGCATATGGATCCTGTTCTCTCTGCGATGTCTGTCTCCACCCACACGTTACAAAATTACCTGCCAACCCGGGATCCAGCGGAGGCGGTTTGCAGGCAAGCCGGTATTAGGCAACAGCAGGTGACGATCTGGGAGCTACAGGCACGGATGGCCAAGCTGCAACTCTTGCTCCAAGACCCAGTCCCCCCACAGCCGGAGCCCATAGCGTTAGCCTTGCCTCCCATGTTCCACGGCACTCGGGAGGAATGTGCCCCCTTTCTATGCCAGTGCACAAGATATTTCGAGGTGCTAGTCACAAATTACGCAGGAACATGCCAAATGCAACGGCCTTTTTTTATCGGCTTGCCGGGCCAGCGTGACAGTGGGGCAAAGCTGTGCGGGCCTACGGCCCACTGACAACGTATTCATATGACCACTTTGTGCGGAGGCTCCGTGAAAGGTTCGACCCCCCTGGATTTAACGCGGCACCTCTGGAGCACCACGGACCTCAAACCGCGCCAAGGGCCCCTCCGACTCCCAGACCCTACTCATGTGTGAACAATCCGATCCTGAACCACCCCGGATTGATGGCCAAGGTACTGGATCGGCCACTCCGTTGTTTGAGCTACCCCAAGCTTTCCCAGGCCCCAAGAGACTGGTAAAACCCGGCCTGTCCCAGAGACCCCTGCTAATCCGAGGCAGGGCCCCAAGTCCCCAGGTAAAAACATGGGTATCCCCCTAGGCATGGTAGGGCCCTGTCATGCTGCTAAGAAACCCTGTGATGCCCCTGAACCCACGGTAGGGCCCCATTTGGCCCCAAAGGCATGGTAGAACCCCCTATTGAGCCTCAAGCACCCCCTGGTACCCCTAACATAGGTCCCGAACTGCCCTCCGAGCCGGAGGTCGGCCCCAAAGAGAAACTGCCCCTCAGTTTAGGCCCCGACCTTGCTCCAGAGCCACGTTCCGGCCCGCTAACCCCCTGGTACCCCTAACATAGGTCCCGAACTGCTCTCCGAGCTGGAGGTCGGTCCCAAAGAGAAACTGCCCCTCAGTGTAAACCCCGACCTTGCTCCAGAGCCCAGTTCTGGCCTGCTAACCCCAGGTACCCCTAGCATAGGTCCCGAACTTCTCTCCGAGCTGGAGGTCTGCCCCGAAGAGAATCTGCCCCTCAGTTTAGGCTTCGATTTTGCTCCAGATCCCAGTTCCGGCCCGCTACCACAAGATTTCCCTAGCCTAGTTTCCGAACTGACCTCCAAGCCAGAGGTCAGCCCCACAGATAATCTGACCCGCAGTTTAGGCCCCGACCTCGTTCCAGAACCCAGTCCTGACCCTCTGCCCTTAAACACCCCTAATGTCGAGTCCAGTCAAGCCCCCGAACCCATGTTAGTGTCCTGACCCGCTGCCCCTAAACACCCCTAATGTCGAGTCCAGTCAAGTCCCTGAACCCATGTTAGTGTCAAGCCCCGGCCCCAACCTCACCCCAGACCCGTCCCACCGCTCCGCCCCTAAACACCCTTAACGTTGAGTCCAGTCAAGCCCCCAAACCCATGTTGGTGTCAAGCCCCGGTCCCAACCTCACCCCAGATCCCAGTCCTGACCCGCCGCCCCTAAACACCCCTAATGTCGAGTCCAGTGAAGCCCCTAAACACCCCTAATGTTGAGTCCTGTCAAGCCCCGGCCCCTAAACACCCTTAACGTTGAGTCCAGTCAAGCCCCCAAACCCATGTTGGTGTCAAGCCCCGTGTCCCAACCTCACCCCAGAACCCAGTCCTGACCCGCCACCCCTAAACACCCCTAATGTCGAGTCCAGTCAAGTCCCTGAACCCATGTTAGTGTCAAGCTCTGACCTGTTGCCCCTAAACACCCCCAGCGTAGGTCCATGTCCAACCCCTGAATCCCTGTTAGTGTCAAACCCCGTTTCCGACTTCGCCTTAGAACCATGTCCTGACCCAGACCTCTCTCTGTTAGCCCAGGCACGACCTACTCTGGGCCAAGAACCAGGTACCAGTTCCACAGGCAGGGCAAATCCCCGGTTAAGGCCGCTGCTCACACTTTGGTGCCCCCACAGGCCTTGATGAAACCCACACCCTTCTTCCTCTCCACGTGATCATGCATATCAACAATCTCGTACCTACCAACCTCATTGGCCCCATGTCTCCTCTCCTCCTTGGTCTCAGCGGCGCATCAATGTCCCCCATGGTCCAGGCCAGCTGCACCAACTCCAGGTTAGGAACACCTGGAGGTATTCCTTTAGGGGGGGATACTGTCACGGTAGTACCGGTCCCCGCCCAGTAGAGGGAGCTCATCCCCTGAACAAGGCTCTAACAAACTCTGCTCTGGACTTCCTGTGAGCAAGGTATAAAAGCCAGGGCTTTGCCAGTGTTCATTGCAGGTCATTATACATTGTGTGTCTGGTGGATGTATAATGCTCTTGCCATAGTCTCGCTAACCAATGCGCAAGTATTGTTAATATTCATAATAATTAATAATTCACATACATAATAATTCATGGTTGTTGTTGATGCCAAATTCAAGGTGGTTGTTCGTGCACAATTCATGGTTGCTGTCCATGTGCCAGCTTAATCTTACTGTCCATGTGCTAGCTTATCTATTGTTTATGTGCTAGCGCTATCAGCATTATTTGTTATATTATTATTTGTGTTGAAGGCCGTGACCATTAACTACGCTAGCTCTGCTCGTTGTTTATGTTCTTTATTTGGTTCCCTGTGTTTGTAGTTTTAGCCACGTTTAGCACGTGTGTGTATTTTGTTTTGGTAAACCTTTTGAACTAGTCTGTACAATACACCCTCCCTGCATATGGATCCTGTTCTCTCTGCAATGTCTGTCTCCACCCACACGTTACAGTTAGTAGGTGGGCTATATATTACTGTTAGTGGGTGAGTTATATATAACTGTTAGTGGGTGGGTTTTATATATTACTGTTAGTGGGTGAGTTATATATTACTGTTAGTAAGAGGAGTATATATTACTGTTAGTAAGAGGAGTATATATTACTGTTAGTAGGTGGGATATATATGGCTGTAAGTGGGTGGGATATATATTACTGTTAGTAGGTGGGATATATATTAACGTTAGTGGGTGGGATATGTTACCATTTGCATGGGATATGTTACTGTTAGTGGGTGGGATATATTACTGTTAACAAGTTGGATATATTACCATCAGTAGGTGGGATATATTACTGTTAATGGATGGAATATATTACTGTTACCGAGTTGGATACATTACCGCTAGCGGGTGGGATATATTACTGTTAGCGAGTTGGATATATTACCGTTAGCGGGTGGTATATATTACTGTTAACGGGTGGTATATATGACCGTTAGTGGGTGGGATATATATTACCGTTAGTGGGTGGGATATATTACCGTTACTGGGTGGGATATATTACTGTTAACGAGCTGGATATATTACCATCAATAGGTGGGACATATTACTGTTACCGAGTTGGATATATTACTGTTAGCGGGTGGGATATATTACTGTTAGCGAGTTTGATATATTACCGTTAGTGGGTGGGATATATTACTGTTAACGAGTTGGATATATTACCATCAGTACGTGGGATATATTACCGTTAATGGGTCAGATATATTACTGTTACCGAGTTGGATATATTACTGTTAGTGGGTGGGATATATATTAATGATACTGGGTGCGATATATATTACTATTAGTGGGTGGGATATATATTAATGATAGTGGGTGGGATATATATTACTGTTAGTGGGTGGGTTATATATTACTGTTTGTAAGTGGATTATATACAGTATGTCTGATAGTGGCTGGGGTATATATCACTATTAGTGGCTGGGGTATACTGATAGTGGGTGGGATATATATTACTGATGCCGGGTGGGATATATATTACTGGCACTGGGTTGGTTATATATTACTGTTAGTGGGTCGGATATATATTACTGATACTGGGTGGGATATATTTTACTGTTAGTGGGTGGGTTATATATTACTGTTAGTGGGTGGGTTTTATATATTACTCTTCGTGGGCTATATATTACTGTTAGTAGGTGGGATATATTACCGTTAGTGGGTGGAATATGTTACCGTTTGCAGGTGGGTTATGTTACCGTTATTGGGTTGGATATATTACCGTTAGTGGCTGGGATCTATTACTGTTAACGAGTTGGATATATTACCATTAACAGGAGGGATATATTAGTGTTACCGAGTTGGATACATTACCGTTAGCGGGTGGGATATATTACTGTTAGCGAGTTGGATACATTACCCTTAGTGGGTGGGATATATTACTGTTAGCCAGTTTGATATATTACCGTTACCGGATGGGCTATATTACTGTTAGCAAGTTGAATATATTACTGTTAGCAAGTTGGATCTATTATTGCTAGTGGGTGGGATATATTACTGTTAGCGAGTTGGATATATTACTTTTAGCAAGTTGGATGTATTGTTGTTAGTGGCTGGGATATATTACTGTTAGCGAGTTGGATATATTACTGTTAGTGGGTGGGATATATATTAATGATACTGGGTGGGTTATATATTACTGTTTGTAAGTGGGTTATATATTACTGTTAGTGGGTGGGATATATATTACTGATACTGGGTGGGATATATATTACTGACACTGGGTTGGTTATATATTACTGTTAGTGGGTTAGGGTTAGGGTTAGGGTTAGAAACAAGTTGTTTCTATTATTGTTAGTGGGTGGGATATATTACTGTTAGCGAGTTGGATACATTACCGTTAGTGGGTGGGATATATTGCAATAGCAAGTTGGATATATTGCTGTTAGTGGTGTGATAAATTAATGTTAACGAGTTGGATATATTACCATTAGTGGGTGGGATATATTGGGCAAAAATATTAAATCGGTAAGCGTAAGGATTTGATCGAGTTTAAATGCCAAATTGCTATTTCTATACTACTGAGTCAGTGCATCTCCAAAACTGCAGCTCTTGTGGGGTGTTCCGGTTTGTAGTGGTCAATATCTATTAAAAGTGGTACAAGGAAGGAACAGTGATAAACTGGCGACAGGGTTGTGGTCAAGGCTCACCAATGCATGTGGGGAGTGAAGGAACCCCAACTCACAACTTCCAGAAAGGCTCTTCTGCTAACATCTTGGTACCAGATATTACAGCACACCTTCAGGGTCTATCGGAGTCCATGCCTTAACGGGTTAGGGCTGTTTTAGCAGCAAATGGGGGAACCAGCACAATATTAGGAAGGTTGCCTTAAGGCTATGATTCATTGTTGTTTGTATCAACGAACAGAATTGCTAAGTTTATCTGAGGAAGAAATAACGAGAGAGCGAGAGAGCGAGAGAGCGAGAGAGCGAGAGAGCGAGAGAGCGAGAGAGCGAGAGAGCGAGAGAGAGATC
>JAOUQX010094665.1:0-10660 GCA_028566295.1 Liobagrus marginatus
ATACACATACATGCAGTGAAATGTTTTATTTTCCGCATATCCCAGCATACCTGTCAGAATACGCTGGGGTCAGAGCATTTAAAGAGCATTTAACACATTTAGTGTACATTTACCGTAGACCTGCGTTTCCTTGTGCCACAGCAAAAGTAGTAGATGAATAACGCTCGTACAGCATCGTCTCTCAGTCCGTAGATAAGTGGGCTTAGGCAGCGTGGCAAAATCAACACAAACAAATAGTTGACATAACGTAAATCCAAAAAGAGCTTGCTGCTGCCGGCCATTGCTGCAGCTCGCTCGATCAAGCTGTACAGAAACGAGGTAAGGCACAGTCCCAGCTGTACGATGTGCAGCAGTACGGTCTTGTGCGCTCTTGCAGCTGATTCTTTGTTGGAGGTAATTGACTTGGCTGTAACCAAAATGCTAATATAGGTAAAAAGGATGATCACGGACACCGACACAAAGAGGAATAGGTTAAAGCTCCGATAAACGTCGACTTGCCATTGCTTTATAAAGAGCCTTTCTCTTGTGCAAAATATTTGGGATGTTAGAAAGTAGGAATCCGCCATCACTCCATATAGCAAGTCAATTATGAAGTTAATGGAACCAATAAACCAAATGACACCAATAGCCATATAAGTCCTTTTCTGAGTAGCTATTTCAGCATGTCGGAGTGGAAAACGTATAGCTACAAAACGCTCCAGTGACATCAGGGCCAGGTTTAAAGGTGCGTTATTGAAAGTTGTAGCTGAAACAAAAACCACAAAAGAACAAGCCGCTATGAATAACCTAAGATAGGCCAGACCTACAACATACAGCAAAGAGGAAAAAAGCAGATGTATCGAGTCATTAAGAAGCATGTGGGTAAACAGAATGTAGCGTGGGGTCTCTTTAAAAACAGGTTTGCTCCAAAGAGTGTAGACCATGATAGCATTCAAATAGATAAAGAACAGTGATATGACTATTGCAAAACTAACTTTTGTTAACGGTCCCTCAGTCAGTCCAACCTGGAATATTTGCTGATGTATAAGCGAAACCTCATTTGCACTCTCGTTACTAAATTCCGTCATTTTACAAAAACATAAGCATGCAATGATAATAGTAATAGAACCAGAACAATAAATTACTATGACGTTCTCAAGGTGCGTCCAGAATAGACATTTTCATAACAAAGTACAAATGATGTGCATGAATGAATGCATGTCCACTGCAGAAGGACTATAAAATGTGAGGGCTTAATTAAGACGTGAACCCAGCCCTAAAGGTTGTGACATTTCTGAACGTATTTTATAAAGAACAACATGGTGACCATAGAGACAGATGATGTCACACCTGAGAGTGGAAACTGCAGTAATGATGCATCTCTGCTAAGTGATAATCATACGAACAAATGTTTATTCACATTTGAATAAAAGTTCGAGCATAAATACAAAAAAAAAAACCTAATACCTAATTAAATTGAAAAGCACAATATAACAATACATAGATAATCATATCAAAGAGAACGGTAAAAAATTCAATCAAACCATTTAGAATTTTTACATAAATCATAAAGAATGATCTTAAAAACTACTTTTATAGAATGATGTTCTGATTTTTTAACCATCTGTAGGATAACCGCAGCAAGGGGGAAGTGGTAGCTCGGTGGTTATGGTGTTGGCCTGCCGATCTGAGGACTGGGGTTTGATTTCCAGCACTGCCAAGCTACCATTGCTGGGCCCCTGAGTAAGGCCCTTAACCATCAAAACAAAATTGATGATTTTGAACAAATTTGAAGGCAGGGGTCAGAGCGCAGGGTCAGCCAGAACATACCGCACTCCTGGAGCAACTGATGTTAAGGGCCTTGCTCAAGCATGCTAGCTTGTCTGGTACATGGCTTGAACCCTGACCCTCTGATCACTGACCCACTGGCCTTACCACTACTACCCTTGTTTAAGCCTGTATAAATAATATGATTTACCAGTAATGATTAAACGTGTCAATTTGGCTGTTTTTAGCAGTGAAAATTAGTAGCGCATAACAATCAGAAGGGCCGTTTGAATGGGTCCAATAACTTCACAGAAAAAAGGTCATGGGTTCAATTCCTGCCCAGGTTTTTTCTGTGTGGAGTTTGCATGTTCTCCCCGTGCTTGTGCTAGTTTTCCCAGCGTACTCCGGTTTTTTCCAGCCTCCAAACACACGCGATTGAGCACAGGTGAATTGGATGTTTGAAGGAGTGAATGGTTGTCTGTCTCTAAGTGTTAGCTGTCATAAGTTAGCTGGGATAGGCTCCAGTGCCCCACGACCCTGAACAGGATAAACGGTAGACAATGAATGAATGAATGAATGAATTTAATGAATGAATGAATGTAAATTCAGACTAAATTTTCACTATGTATTTCTACTATAAAAATATGACACCAAACAGGTTTATATATCCCTAATCATCTGAAAAAAGGGCTTAAATCATGAATATTGGCTATAGACTTGTATTTGCTTGTGGCCAAGCAAAAGTAATGTATACATATTTTCTATAGGGTCGTACTGCATCGTTTCTCAATACATACAAGATCAGCACAAATATATACTGTATTATATATATTATTATATATATTTAGATGACGCAGGTCTACAAAGAGGATGCTAATGGTGCTGGGATTGCTAAAACAAGGTAAACAGTTAATTAGCCTAATGCTGCTGGAGATAGTAGCACAGTCCTGCTATGCATTCATTTTATATTTACATAAACAACCAATTCCAGCTTGTATATGCACGGAAAACCACGGCTTGGATACTCAGGCCAAACCACTAATTACTCCCCAACCCAGATACACACCAGTCAGATTCATTTATAAGAAGCATTTTAATATCTTGGATGAGAAAAGAGAATTTATTAAATGCTAAAATAATACATGGCTAGACAAAAATTATACTGAAATAAAAAAAAGGAGTTCATGGCATCAGAAAATCAAATTTGAATAGCAGTATATTATAGTTAGAATTTGAATAGCAGTAAGTTATAGTAATTATATATCGTTAATTTTTTTTTTCAATAAAATGTTTTAAACCAATGGCACAAAAACCTCCTCATGAATTCAGCACGATGCCCAACATCATGTGGATACAATGTAGCTACACAAAGACAATTGGTTAATGGTCATTTTTTACAAACTTAATAAAGGAAAGATTATCATTGAAATATGGGCTGATTTGACCATTTCAGAACCTGCTGATCTTTTGGTATTTTCACCCACAACAGCCTCTAGAATTTACTCAGAGGTTGTGGACAGTGGTAGCTCAGTATTAAAGTACTGATTGGAATGTCATGAGTTTAATTCTAAACACTGACAAGATCTCAGTCCTGGGTCCTCGAGCAAGATATTTAATCCACAGCTGTATACTTCTAAATATAAATAATATAAATCTGTCACATGCTATAAATGTTCACAGTCCCAATAAAAATCAGCCATCAAATTGAATTAATTCAGTATTTTATCATAGTATGTTGTCAAAAAGTCTATTATATAGTTATATTCAGTCAGCCCATATGCTGCTTGTATGATTTAAAGAATAGAGAGAAAAATGAATATAAATGTACACATTACCCTGAAAGAAACATCATCTGCGCATCATTATGTGGTGACGATCAAATATTTTTGTTTGTTCAAATGTGTATAAATGGCACGGCTAACTTAAACAGATTAAACATGCAATATTTGGATTTTAGACCTGATCAAATAGAAGTCAATCCAAATGTTAGCCTAATGCAGTGTTTCTCAAATAGTGGGGCGCGCCCCCTCAGCGATGCCAGGGGGGGCGCGTGTGATCTGATCCCATCTGATCGTGGGAACTGTTATTTACTACAATCGTCCCGCTTTATGAATGCTATTCCAGCATGGGGGCATACCAAAGAATAATTGAGAAGCGCTGGTCTAATGCAAGCATAGCGGTATAAATGGTATTAACTGTTTTTTTTACCACTAGCAGCAGGAATTTTGAGTTACAAGTTGACTGTGCATAGCCATTCATAATATATATATATATACATTTTTTTGGTTTCTACATTAAACATTAGAAAAGTTTAAATAGCCTTACATGTATCTGTGAAGAAATGGCCTGATTTCAATGTATGTTGACAGTAGCTCTGTGTTTGCTTGTGGCGCAGCGAAAGTAGTAGTCGAATAAGGGTCGTAGAGCTTCGTCTCTCAGTCCATAGATGAGTGGGCTTAGACAGCGAGGTAAGATCAGCACAAATATATAGTTTATATATCTCAGGTCTAAGAAGAGGCTGCTGCTGTACGTTGCTGCAGCTCGTTCGATGCTGCTGTAAAGAAAAGATGTTAGGCACAGGCCCAGCTGAATGAGGTGCAGCAGGACGGTCTTGTGGGATTTTGCAGCTGATTCTTTATTAGAGGAAATGGACCTGGCCGTGAGCAAAATTCGGATGTAGATGTAAAGGATGATCATAGACACCGACACAAAATAGAATATATTGGAGCCGGCGAACACATCTAATTGCCATTGCTTTATGAAGAACCTTTCTCTCGTGCAAAATACCTGCGATGTTAAATATGTAGGATTCATGATTGTTACATAAAGGAAGTCTGTTATAAAGTGCACGAAACCCATGCACCAAATCATTCCAATAGCAATATAAGTCCTTTTCTGAGTAGCTATTTCAGCATGCCTTAGAGGAAAACGTATAGCCACATAACGCTCGAGTGACATCAGGGCCAGGTTTAAAGGTGCGACCCGGAAAGTTGTAGCTGAAATAAAAACTAAAACAGCACAAGCAGCCATGACTAACTTAAGATAGGCCAGACTTACAACATACAGCAAAGAGGAAAAAAGCAGATGTATCGAGTCATTAAGAAGCATGTGGGTAAACAGAATGTAGCGTGGGGTCTCTTTAAAAACAGGTTTGCTCCAAAGAGTGTAGACCATGATAGCATTCAAATAAGTAAAGAACAGTGCCATTAAAATTGCAAAAATAACTTTTGATATTAGTCCCGCAGTCAGCGTAACCTGGAACATTTGCTGATGTAGAAGCAAAACCTCAAGCGTGCTCTCATTAGTAACTGGCATAATACGATGCAAAATAGAACCATCAAATATTTACAGATATCACTAACGATGCCTTCTTTAGAAATCACAACAACTTCATCACAAATAAAAACGTGTCAAAAGGAGAAAACAAGACAATATTCAAGTTTTTGAAATTATGAGATATATATAGTGCACCATCCCACTTTTGGAGCACAACTCGTAGGAGTGATACTGATGTTTATAATAGTGACTGTGCAAGCCCTAGAGAGGGACGATATTACAGATCTGAGACTAAATAGAAGACGTCATGTGTTAAGGTCCTGTACATTGCGAAGATGATGCCATTCATTCCATGTGGAATAAAATTATTGAGAATGCTAGCCACACTGTCATCTAGTGAGTAATATACTTTATTATTAATGCACTTGCCAATAACTACAGTTTTTGGAATGCATTTGTATGAGCAGAAAGTATCCAGATCATTTTCACTAGCCCTGGGTTATATATCTGGTGTGTGCATAGTAATATTTTGTTAGGTTTTTTTTTTTGTGTTGGGGTCTGCAGTTTGTCTAATTTTTTAGGATAGTCACGGAGATAGGTGAGACTTTTTTTTTAGGATTGACGACTGAAGTGCAGCCGAGATCATTTAATCGGACACAAATCATGTGTCTATGTAGAATTTTAGGAAACAAAACTGTTCCTTTGGCAGTTCACGGCTGTACCTTTGACAATTGTAATATTTCATTTCAGTTCAAAATTCCATTACAGATTTCTTCATACAAATTATATTATTGAGAATATATATATAATGTTTGAATTGCCTTCATATCATTTGTTGCATAGATTTCATATATGCTGCAATAACTTATCTTATATCATTCTGTGCAAATCATCCCCTGTATAGTTATTAGGGGTCAAGCCCCGCAGGGTAATCGTTTTGTAATTGTACGCAAAGTTATGTAATACATTTTTTTCCTGTTGAATGGTGTTCAATGACAAGTCCAATTTCTTCTAAGCCAAAAGTTATCAAATTTGGCCTGCCAAGAGAACACAATATGACATGATACCATACCAACGTTGAGGTTTCTAGGATCAACGAGTCAAAAGTTATTTAATATAAAACATTGGAAAAACCGCCGTGTCACATTGGGATCATAGCAACGCTACGACCCAAATGTAAACACAGCATGTTATGGGTCCAGATTTAGAGCTGATCTCAGAGCTTTAGTTTAGCACTTACTTTCATTACTTCTGAAAGGATTAATTCCGTATATAGATGTTGCTGATATCGCGAGAGAGTTACAAACACACCGATACGACAGATGTTTCTTAAATTCCTTTTATTTATTTTTATTTACTACTTCTGTATGCGTGAAAGGACCATTCCGTATAGCGACGGCGCTGTTGATTTTTCAGTCTCCGACTAGCAAATAACTTGAAATATGTAAAATGGCGCTCACCCCTGATTCATTTGTTCATTTTTTACACACGGAGCTAAATAAAACACACTGTAATATCTATAAACCTTTAATAATTTAATTAAAGATAATAAACAACAAAAATATAAGGTGCTGTAAAGCCGTTGTGTCGTCACTTTAGTTGCTAGTAAATAGGACTCGATTACTTGTCCAAGTGCACTACATAGGATATGCAAAGTATACTCCACCTGGAACTTAGGCAGCCTATGGAGTACACTAATACAGGATTTCGGATAAAGCCGTTTATTCTTTGTCGTTTCTTTTAGCTGTTCAATTCTTGTAGCCTTTTATTGCCACCTCCTGGGTGCAAACCGAATTAAATCTTAATTATGGGTGTTTTATCTAAATCCTTTATTACTACAAAGACTACAAATTGGGCTTGACCCCAGTAATTGCTGCTTTTATATATGTATATATATTTTTTTTAATTGTAGTTTTATTATATTTTGAACATTGTATAGTTACATCACATGGATACAATAACATCTCAGGTAACGTTATTTTAATATAGTTTTATTATATTTCTGTATATGTAGCATCCTCCGCGTCTGCTACACGCAGAGGGGCGTGGCCGGGACGGCCACCCGATGGACATTATGACCCAGCGAGTGTTCATGTGGTTTGGGTTTCCTTGTGCAAGTCATGTGTCTTTCATGTTCTGTTTGATTGGTTAGTGCACACGCGTAGATCTTGTTAAGTTAAACAATATACACCTGACTGTCGTTTATGTTCAATTATGTTAAGTATAAAAGAGTAACAATGAGAAACCCTCATTGCTGGTTATTGTTTATGTTAGTTTATCTAAGCGCGTAGCATTGCTCCGGTTCAGCGTGCTTCACCCTCTGTTCTTCATAGTAGCAATAAAAGTGACCTTAATTCACTGCTGCCTGCATACTGGGTCTTTATACACTGCAATCGGAGCACTAGCAGCACAGACGACAACAACGCAGAGCTGTTATGTTACAGTATAGCAACATCTTCCTGGGCAATCATTTGTCTTGCATTCTTCTGTGCAATAACTGTATGTACAATAAGGTTTCAATAACCTTTGTATAGTTATTAATATTCAATTTTAATATATTTTTTGCATATTTTATTCATATTACATAGGTCTTATAAGATCTTATATATCTGATATAGATCTTCTGTCTCATTTTGGAGCTGCGGTGATGAACCAAATTTCCCCCCGATCACGGCATCAAAATCAAGACAGGAAAAAAGTGGCTCTGATCTCTGTGACTTCAGAGATCCCAAAAAAAATAAAAATAATAATAATAAAATACAATTTTTTATTTGATCATCTTTCAAAGTGATCCCTAATCTCTAGTCTAGTCTAAGACCAAAATCTAATCGGTCAGTTAAGCCACTCATATACAATATATACAATAGATTGATTAAGTGTATATTGACTTTAAAATCACATTGATTCTGCATCAGTCAGAATCCCTTGATGACAGGTATATGATGATCATTTTTGAACCATGCCTAATATAAAAGCTTATGAAAGCAGGTTAGTTTTAATTTTCTAACCGTTTTTGTTTGTTTTTGCGTTGTGTTTTGTTGTTGTTTACTTGGTTGGTTATCTCATAGACTTATTTCATCTTATATTCACTGTATAGCATCTATTATTAAAACCAAAATATGAACACAAACCCTTGACAAGTCGGTACAATTCAGTAGAGCTGAAATCACATTTCATGGCAAAGAAATACATTTTCCTTTTTTTTTTTTTTTTTTTTTTAACCATTTAACATTTTTACCTTTTTATCTGTTCAGTGAAATCTGAACGGGCTCTCAGACCCATGTGTCCAGTTTAGCGTTACATTTTTCAGATGAGCATAACCTACACGATCTTTTTCACAACCAAAATATGACACGTTGATGTTGGCATGCATCTGATTTGTTTAATTCAGTGTACATTAACATTAGACCTCTGTTTTCCTCGGGCATGCCTAAAGTAGTAGATGAATAAGGGTCGCACAGCATCGTCTCGGAGTCCGTAGATGAGCGGACTTAAGCACCGTGGCAACAGCAACACAAACAAATAGTTTAGATAACGCAGGTCCAAGGTAAGTTTGCTATTGCTAACCATTGCTGCAGCGCGATCTATAAAACTGTACAGAAAAGATGAAAGGCATAACACCAGCTGGATAAAGTGCAGCAGGACAGTCTTGTGAGCTTTTGCAGCTGATTCTTTATTGGAGGAAATGGACCTGGCTGTAAGCAAAATGTTTATATAAGTGAAAACGATGATCAGAGACACCGACACAAAGTAGAATATGCTAAACGCCTGTAAAGCATCTGCTTGCCATTTCTCAGTGAAGAGCGTATCCCGTGTACAAAATATTTTTGAGGTCAAAAAGTTTGGGTGCGTCACGCCGACATAAAACAAATCAATGATAAAATTGATGCAACCAATAAACCAAATGCCACCTACAGCAATATAAGTTCTTTTCTGAGTGGCTATTTCAGCATGTCGTAAAGGAAAGCATATGGCCACATAACGCTCTACTGACATCACAGCCAGGGTTATAGGTGCGTTACGGAACGTTGTTACTGAAAGAAAAATGATGAAAGCACAAGCAGCCGTGACTAACTGTAGTAAGAACAGGCTGAAAATGTACAGCAAGGAAGCGACAAGAAGTTGAATCGAGTCATTGAGGAGCATGTTGATAAACAGAATGTAGCGTGGGGTCTCTTGAAAATCAGGCTTGCTCCAAAGAGTGCAGACCATCATCAGATTAAAATAGATAAAAAAGATTGACGGTAATATTGCAAAAAGAACTTTTGTTATTTGTCCTTCGTTAAGCACAACCTGAAATACTTGTTGTCCAACCAAAATCCCAATGCTGCTATTATTAGTCCCTGACATAATAGAATAGGACGTTTCAATATTATTTGCAGATATATTAACAACAATAAAAACAAGGCACTAACAATTGCAGATCGGATTTACAAAAAAAAAGTGTAACATTTGAAAGTTATGTGCATAAGCAGATCTTATGTCCTTTGCAGTCTCACTTTTATGTATAAGATGAGAACTGATTATGAAGAGCGGGCACAATGCCTATAATGGGGATCATGTGGGCACAAGGGAGAAATGATGCCACATTTGCCGAACACACCTTCCTGGAATGATTCTATATACATTACCAGGAGCAGATTACGGTGGTCATGGTCCCCTAAGATATTCTTTGTGTGAGCCCCCCTCCAATTATTATGCTTTACTATAAAAAATGCTTTTACTGCCAATCCATGGTCCATATGCATATAATAAGGTAAACTGGCATATACACACACATTGAGACCAATACTATACTACAGTGTATCCTCTACATCAGGGGTCTCCAACCTTTTTGAAACCGAGAGCTACTTCTTGGGTAGCGATTAATGCGAAGAGCTACCAGTTTGTTATTCACTTCTGAAATAACAAATTTGCTCAATTTCCCTTTAATGATGTTATTATTTATAATTAATGTTATTCATAGATGTGAAGACACTGATCGTGTTAATGATTTATTACAATAATTATCAGCAATGATCGAACAAGGTCGGAAACAGATACATAGTAATATGCAACACTTTATTTCTATAAATCTTTATAAGTAATTATATTTTAAAATTTACATTAATGTAAGCCTGATTTAAAAAAGGATAGCAACGAATATAATAGATGCAGCTCACTGGTAAGTGGTGTTATGGTGGGCTATCTTTAAAACAGGCCCTTGGGCGCTCATGTGGTCCTTGCGGGCGATCTGGTGCTCGCGGTCACCATGTTAGTGACCCCTGATCTACATTCATTCAATTCATTCACACCACATAAGAAAGTACCACCACACCAGAAGGAATTGAACATTACAAATCGAGTTAAAGAAAACTGCAGCTCCGTTCTATATTCGATATATTTTTGGACTGGGTTTTGTTTCCATACAAGCGTTTTAGTCATATCCAGTTTGAATGTATGAAATATTTTAAACCTTTCACCCATGGGTGGAAACTGTTTTGGCAACAGTTTAAAAGCAGCACAATTCCATGGTAAAAACAAAGACTTGACCGGAACATTGAAATGAAAGTATCCAATTCATATACAGTGGAACCTCGAGATACGAGCAGCCTAACATACGAGTTTTTTGAGATACGAGCCGGAGCTCGGGCCATAT
>JAOUQX010094771.1:0-10652 GCA_028566295.1 Liobagrus marginatus
TTTTTTTTTTTTTTTTTTCTCTCTCTCTCTCTCTCTCTCTCTCTCTCTCTCTCTCTCTCTCTCTCTCTCTCTCTCTCCCACTTCCCTTCACCTCTGTCCTGTCAATAAATATTTTTTCTTTAATTCTATTAAAGGAGCCAATCAACTTTGTGGTGTTAACAGAATTGTGTTAAGAATGTGTCAATTCCAGCCACATGACACACACACACACACCGCGAAAGCGAAGTGTTTGTTACCTTCCTTACAGAGTGAAAATTACAGTGAATTTTGTTCCTCTGTTTTGGAGCGAGAACACGAATCAGCATTTGCTGTTGACACAGGAAGTAAACAACCGTAACCGCAGTCTCGACTTTTTCGCATGATATCAAGTGTTAAGTATAATCTTTTTTACGTTAATTTAAATTACCACAGATTATCGTTAGGACAACAAGTGCTCGGTGTGAAATTTTCTCCATATCGACATCTTGTCTTATCTCGTCTTGCTGGTGTTTGTTCGCTTCACTGGAAGAGTAAAGATGTGCAGAGTAATTCCTCCCTTCGCGCCGGCCTCATTCTGATGTAACCCCGTTACCAGAGGTGACAGGAAGTGGGCTGGAGCAGATTACCGCTTGTTTTTGTTTTTCTCTTCAGATTGAAGTGTTGACGGGAGATTTGTTTTGTTTTTTTCTAATATTATTAGCATTGTCTTTTTTTTTTCATTTTCAGTTATCTTGCACCTTAGCTAAGTAAAAGACGAGGAAGAAATAAAAGAAGTGGCGTCTTGTGCTAAAAAAAAAAAAAAAGCTAAAGGCTACATTTAGCTTTACAGCATTTGGCAGACGCCCTTATCCAGAGTGATGTACAAATCACGGTGCTTTATTTTGTGCTTTGGTCAATGAAGGTTTCAATTCCGGTTCACTAGAATGACAACAAAGTTAAAGCTGTTAAAAGAGCAACAAGAGTTTTTTCTGTGTGTGTTCAAGTTCAAAGTTTATTGGCCACATGTACATTATACGTGGTACAACATACAGTGAAATGCTTTGACGACTACCTGAACGTTTGCTATAAGTGGGGTGGGGTGGGGGGGGTTGGTTGCATATAAATACTATAAATACTATTGACTGAGTACAGTAATTACAGGTTACAAATGTACATCTATATGCAATATGTATATGACAATATATATATATAGTAATAGCAATAGTAATAGTAATAGATACTATTTATAGTAATATACAATACTAAAAATAGAGTACCAAGTAGCCTACTATAATATAATATACTATGCTATGAATATGCATTGTACGGCTACAATTCTGTACATGATATGCTATAAGTGTGCTATAAGTAGGTACTGTATTTAAGAAGGATGTAGGGCTTTACCCAGCAAAACGGTCTTATCGTGTTCTGAGAACGTTCTAGGATTTGTAACGTTCCATAACTGTGAAAATGTCCTGAACATTGTTTTGTCTCAACATTATGACAACATTCATGAAGTATGAATAACGCCATAAGGAAGGTTCCAAGAACATTGTTCTAAGAACATTTCCTCTTAACATTATGAGAACGTTATAGGAACGTTCCATGGACATTATTTAGGAATGTTTTGTCCTAACGTTTAGACAACTTTTAAAGAACGCTATCAAAAGTTGTGGAAATGTTCCCTGTTAGCTGGGTAGTTGTCTGTCTACACCAATACTGTTCTTTTACTTTATAGTCATCTTGAAAATGTTGCCTGTGTCTGTTGGTCAGTTTGGCAAACTTCCAAAAAAGCTTCCAAATGTTTCTTGTAGTCAGCTAGCGGTCGTTGAATTCTTGCTGTAGGATTTTGCCTTTCTTTCTTGTGGAACGATTCTAGTTTCAATTCAGTTCAATTCAATATTAATTATAAAGCGCTTTTAACAATACACATTGTCCCAAAGCAGCTTTACAGAAAATAAACATTAAGAAGAAATAGAAAAATGTGAATGTGTGACATACAGTATATCTCAATGAGTAAACCTTAGGCGACGAAGGCAAGGAAAAACTCCCTAAATGTAATGTTAGGAAGAAACCTTGAGAGGAACTAGACTCAGGGGGAACATCAATCCTCATGTTGGGCACAGCAGAATGTGTAGTTAGAGGTTATATGCATTTTAAACGTAGACATATTAACATAAGTTCAGTCTTGACCCATCCTTGTACACCGTCCATCGGTCAGCGCTGATCTCCAGCCAGATGATGGTCATTTTCACGTGTCACGATGGAGCGAGATGCCAGGGACACAGCTCAGTTGTGGCAGGTATAACTCGACAAAGACAGAGAGTGAGGTATTAGACATGCTATTTTAAACAGGTCATTATAATGTTCATTATTTACACTTTGCAGGAAAAGGACTATGCTAGTAGTTCAGTCCATTGGTCTGTTTATCTAATTTCAAAACAACTAGACTTGATAAGCATGACTGAACAAATATGTTTTTAATCTGGACTTAAACAATGAGACTGTGTCTGCGTCCCGAACAGTTTAGAAATAGTCCTCCTTTATTTTGCAAGTGCAGTAGTCCAGATATGGTCTAATGGTACTGAATCTGGGATACTGGCTTTCAGTATTTATTTATATTTAGTAGATGCCATTTGTCTCTCTATATGTGCATTATTAGTAACACTGGCTACTATATTCTATACTATACACACAATACTACCTCGATACTTGACAGTGAGTACGGTATTCTTTTTTTCCACCAAATTCTTAAGAACTGTAATTCACTCAGGAGGGTAACACAGAATGTCTCTTTGCTTATCAGTGTTTGATGCGTCACATATTATTGTGATGAGATTGTAGGTAAGATGTTTTTGAATACGCTTGAATGCGTCTTATGTATGTGCAGGCAAACACTGCAGGTTAGACTGGTTTCTGCATGTCTTTGGTAGTGGTGGGATGTTATACTTTACAAATCTAATCACTCTTTAATCAGTCTATTAATAAGTTTACTTTCCTCCAAATCTGACTTGACCTCAATAGTCTGTTCGTTTGCTTACATTTTTCATTGGTTAATCTCCAAGCCAATTAGGTTATAATTAATTTCTTATTATTGAATGTCTAACATTGACACATTTTATAGTGCACGAATGAATTTGAACAAATGAAACTTTCCAAGGCAACCAAGTGATGCTAAAAAAATTTTGCACAGGATCATATACTAAGAACGTATTGTAATACAGTTTTTGCATAGCCACTGTTGTTGGAACTCATTGGTGTGTTTAAATCTCCCATCTGTAAGAATTCTGCAGGATTTTTTGACTAAACGAACTTTTTTACAAACCCCGCCTTTGTTTTTATGCAGATGTATCAAACAACACTAAAATATGATTTTGTAGAAACCGTCTCTCTCTGTATTTCTCTCTCAGTATCTCTCTCTCTCTCTCTCTCTCTCTCTCTCTCTCTCTCTCACACACACACACGCTCACTGTCTTCCCTCTTCCTCTGCTCTGTGGTATATATACTGAGCGCGATCAGCAACTGCATAGACTAAACCGCTTACTTTCATCTGTAACACAGCTATGTTGCGCTGCTGCTTTTCTAATCTCTAATCTCAGGGGATATTACAGACTAACAAATGGCAACTCTTTTTTGGATGATCTTGATCCTGCATTTATTTGCAGTTTATTCTCAAAGTGGAGATGATGGTAAGATTTTCCTATAATAGGATGGACTCAGGAGGACGTGGCAAGTCCTTTCCATAGTATTCGAAATAGTATCATGCAGCACAAGTGAACAGATTATTGCAAACTGTTTCAATACGTGTAACTATTGGTCGCTTTAAGAAGTGTCTTTGTTAGTAGACGACTCGACTATCTAGACAAGATATGAAACTATTAATACTACGGACATTTTTTTGTCATGTCATCTTGTCAAGTGAGATTAAATAGAAATTGCCTGTAAAATGGTTGGGTTCATGACAGATCTCTCTAGTCTACTATCTTTCTATTACATTTTTACACACTATATTTTTATAGCTTGTTAACAAATTGATTATGCATGCATTTTGTAACAGATTTTCTTTTTTTTTGTAATTGAACACCTAAATTTGTCTTTCATTTGAGCTAAATTTACGCCAAACATTTGAACCTGCATTATTATTATTATTATCATTATTGATGTTTTTGTTAATATTGTTGTTATTAATATTGTCTTCTTCTGGATTTTAATAGTATGTTGCATAAGGAAGAGAAAACTCATGAACTATGTGTTTGCTGATCTGTTTAAGACACTGCTACGGGAGAACCCATTGATACAGTCTGCTGGTCATTGATAACTTTAAAACAGTCCATTCTCATATGTGTCCTGAATGACTATGACCTCTACAATTGTGAGAAATTTGCCACTCTTTGGTACGATGCTGTTTCTGGCATTTCAGTTCGTTTTATCCTGCAACTTGTTTATCTTAAATGGATTTTGAATGCATGTTTTTTGTTCTGTCACTAGTCGAAACTTGGATTGGGTTTGTTCCAACGCAACTATGAAAAATAAAAACTTCACTTTTAATGATCTGAGCTTAACAGCAACGTATACACTGCAGATCCACTTAAAAGAAGGACGTCACCAAATACAACAAATTGACTTGAAGAAAATGGGTGTGTTGCATTTAAACACTTTATTCACCAATGTAGGAGTCACTGAGATATGGTATAAACAACTGTTTAATTTATATGTTGCAGTTAAAATTACAACTCCTGAGATTGAAAATGCTACCTATAAGCTTGATGAGGCGGATATACACATAAGATACCAGCATGACTATGTCAAAACCCCGCATTTCCAAGTGGAATTCTGGGGAAACCACACCAACAATAAACAGGTGACTTCATCGTTCTGATTTCTTTACATTCGAGCCAGGAGTGTGTAAAGCAAATGAACAGCTAATCAATATTTAACAGTAACATATTCTTTGTGGCAGAAAGTGATAGTAAATTACCAACAAATGAGTATAGGAGGAGACAAGCTGAGAGACAGTGAGGTATACAACATCCGGGTCCGAGCCAAACCCGTGGACTTTTTTAAAGGGAGCTGGACTGAGTGGAGCAGGATGAAGAGCTTTAAAGTGAACCACAACCCAGAAAAGGGTAAGAGTCTTTTATGAGTTACACAATACACATTATTATAATCAGTTCCAACCAGAAGTCTATATTTCGTCGTTATATTAGTAGCATCTTTAAAGCAGCATGCTGGCATTAAGGCAAAGAGTAAAACACTTGGGGTTGTGCTGTTAAAGGAAAATAATACCAACAACAATCAGCTGATACAATGTGAAGAAAGTTCCTCTACCAAAGATGATTATTTTTATGTAGCACATATTTACATTTGCAGCGGCTCTTATCCAGAGTGACTTATAACTGAGCAGTTGAGGGTTAAGGGCCTTGCTCAGGGGCCCAGCTTAGCTTGGTAGTGCTGGGAATTGAACCCCAGTCTTCAGATCAGCAGTCCAATGCCTTAACCACTGAGCTACCAATGACCCCATTTATAGTGTTTCATTTATTGCAATAACACTCTCTTTACACCACGGTTTTCCAAAAAAAAAATTCAAGAAAAAAACGGACACATTATATTTTTATCCATTTATTGTCACGTTTAAAAATACAAAGCATGTTGTTTTTTATTCTCCTGGTTTCACATTATAGACTCTATACTATCAGAAAACAGTCAATTCTCCCTCCAGTGTGTGTGTTTTTTTTTCATCTCTCTTTTAGTTAAGAAGCACTTAAACACAGTTTTTTTATTATCAGTTACACACGTCTGATGACTCCTCCATAAACGCTCCTCAGAATAATGTACCATATTCTAGTGCATACACCGGTGTTAATTTTATGAGTGTCCCCAATGCAGGAACCTGTGTAAGATGTTCATATACATGTAATATATAATTGTATTGCAGTGTAATGTAATGTCTAAATGTATTTGAATAAGCAGTCTGTGATTTGTTGTTATTCATTTGGAAAATTAATCGACACTTTTGTCCGATCGGAATAAAATATTCAGCAGCTTTGTGGTACAGTATAAGAGTAAATTACGACATGCATGCTTGCATAACTCCCTTCTTATTCAAATGACTTCCAGTGAAAGCTTTTACTGACTCATTTTTATCTTCCTATCTCTAGAAGCATTACAGGCCTTTTAAAGGAACGTCAGCTGACTTCCTGTTAACCTGTAGAACGCGTCAGAAGAACAGGGTTTAAACATCATGCAGTCGCTTAGCTCTTCAATTAAATCGAGGTTACAACCTTAATACTTTCGGTTGCTTTCGCATTCTGTATTGGACCTTTTTTTTTTTTATTATTTCATATTGTACAAATTGAGGTTCCAAACACCAAACGAATTATACAAATAGAAAGGAAAAGTGAAATGTTAGTGCACCCAATAGAACCACATGAGAGATAGATTTCATTTACAGCAACCAGACATGTAGCGCGCTCGGTTACCTAAATGTATCATTTTTAATGTATACTTATATTATACTTATATATATTTTGAATACTTAACACAAAATATTCCAACTACCCTCTTTATGCATGTGATATCATCACTATCTGCATCATCCACTAATCAGCTTTAGTTATATTTGTCTCCCTGTAGCACACCTGCTCATTTTGCTGAAATATCGAGCTGTTTGTTTTATGGTTTAGATTGTGGTCTTATGTTAGTTCCCACATATTATGTTTATATGGTAATGTCTAAATGTGCAGATCATTTATAAACTAGAGTTGCAGTTATGTGCAATGAGGCTAAGGGCTGGTAAGGCATTGAAACCTTCAGAGTTTTAGTAAAAATATTTATGAATTAAGCAGAGCATAAAGACCCGTGCGTGCTGACCCCAGCGTTCAAATTTGTATGCTGGGATATGCGGAATCAAAGAATTTCACTGTATGTTGTACTGTATGATGTGCATGTGACCAATAAACTCAACTTGAACTTGAACTTTAACTTTTAAAGTCACAATTGCACACTGATTATTGATCATGACTGGTTATGTTTCCTATCTCGTATTAAATAAATTAAAATGTATTAAAAAACATATTCTTTTAACAGTTGCTCTTTTTGTTACACTTTCTTTGTGATCTAGCAAACCTGAATTAAAATATTCACTAATAGAGACTTTAAAGCACTTTTTATTCGTCACTCTGGATAAGGGCATCTGCCGAATGCCAAAAATGTAAATATATTCTATATACACACACCTGTAGGTAAGATACATATTTGGCCAAGAAGGAAAGTTAAAGTGATAGCGGCCTACTACAGTACAGATGATATACAGTCCGGGACAAACATAAAGAACATTTTTCATTCATTTGTTATGGTGAAAGTCCAGATTTTAGACATTTAAATTTCTGAATCTTTCATTTTTCATTAATTTCATTTTCTTTTATTTATAAACGGAGGGTGGCATGGTGGCAGAGCGGTTATCACTCCTGCTACACTCACAGCAAGAATGACATGAATTCGATTCCCGTCCAGCGTGTTTCTGTGTGTAGTTTGCATGTTCTCCCCGTGCTTGCATGGGTTTCCCCGGGTACTCCAGTTTCATCCCGCCTCCAAACACATGCGATTGGGTATAGGTGAATTAGCTACTCTGAATTGTCCATAGGAGTGAATGTGTGTGTGAATGGTTGTCTGTCTCTAAGTGTTAGTCCTGCGATTAACTGCTGATTGTACAGTGTGTACCCCACCTCACACCCTACGTTAGCTGTGATAGGCTCTAGCGCCCCCACGACCCTGAACAGGATATAAGTGGTAAACAATGAATGAATTTTGTTGTTTATTAATGTCTATCATCTTTGACCCCTAGTAAACTGCTGTGCATGTTTGACTTGCAGATGTTCCTTTTCTTCTCTACATCCTCCTCTGCCCAATTCCCTTTGTGTTGGTTGTCACTGTGTTTCTGCTCCTCCGATGGAAGAAAGTGTAGGTCTATATTCGACTCAAAAATTGCAATTGTTTATCGTGTCTCGTTAGCTTGAGTTTGTTTAAATTTTGCCTCTCCTAGGGTAAAGACATACATTTTTCCAGATGTTCCAGGCCCAAAGTCCACTCTCACTGAAATTCACAGACAAAAGGCAGTAAGTCACATTGAATTTTATCACCACTAAGTGTGTAAACACTATGTTTAAAATAACTGTTGTTTTACAGCATTTACCCGTGAGTTTCAGCCCAGAAATGTTCAAGGATATACTGGATAACATTTACCCAGTGGTTTACAACGAAGAGAAGCAGTTCACCCCAGAGTTTGGTGATGATCAGAGTGACACCACAGATTCCTGTGACGACGAGGTCGTGGCTTTGAAGTGTTCTTGTCCGTCGTTAGTGTGTGAAAAGCAGAACGAAGATGACCAAAGCCTTGATTTGGAGATATCCCAGCTAAAGCTGCTGGATGAATGCGTATTGGCCGATAATCCTGGAATTCAAAGTGTAACGGCTTTACAAAGACATTCTAAGGATGAGATATATGTCACCATGTCGAGCCTTTTTAAAACCCAGTGAGATGAGGAGAAATCACATCAGGCAAATCTCACAGTTAGCTGCTTATGTCGTCCGGCTGCTCTTATCCTCATCGAACCAGAAACCAGATGCTACATATGGTCAGACCATGGACAATTGAGGCTATGGATATTATGCATGATCTAAAGGTCTGGGAAACACCTGCACTATAGGTGACATCCATTAAACATAGTTAGTGTGTAGGCAACTAAATAACACATTCAATAATTCAGTAGAGCTTGCTGCTAATTTTCTCTAACTGACTTTAAAACAATGAACGCCAAAGATTAACAGTGGTGTGGTGTGATTTCCTTCCCGGTACGTGTCAGAGCAGGTCTTTATACCTACTTATATGAATCATCAAATTCACGCACCGTATGTGGGTGGAGAAGAACTGCCTTGTAAGAATTCTTGTAAGTGAAACACATCATATGTAAAAACCTACCAGTGTTGGAAGATGAGCAAGTGCAAAAGATGATTACTGTTTAGCCTAGCAACCTAGAAACATGCATGTGACCGATTCGCTCTACTACAGAAGCTAGCAATTATTTTGTCTGGAATTAGCTATGAAATGGCTACAGTATATAAATCAACGTACACAAATGTATTATTCTTTGATGTTGCCATTTCATGTCTAATATCAAATGACTCAAATGACCTAAATGTTTACATGCAGCCCATTTTCTTTTTTGTTTGTGAGTTTGTTTTAAATTAGCTGACATGCGAAACTCAATAATGTAGCTTCAGTTTGCTTAAGCAACTTGTAGCCTTGCTAAGTATTATTCTGTTTATCTCTATGATTATCTCTAATGAGCATTCTTTAAAACTCAAGTGTGTTTTGTCTACCATAAGGGGAAACCCAGATGCTATTTCAAAGGCCATTCCATCATTCTCTCAGCTCAAACGGTTGTGAATGTAGGAAGTAAAACTGCACAGAATGTAGCATTCAGTCTTTTTTTTTTTTTTTTTTTCATTTTAATTTCCAACTAAATTGTCTCTGGTCGTGGTATCTTAACGGAAAGATTCCATTTTGGATTTATTTCTCGTCAGTGTAACCAAAGTGCCAACTTTGGGATGCTATATTGTAAGTATGTAACTTGTGCACATGGAATGACTCAGTACTGCATTTGACTATTGTTAAGTTCGATTTTCCAAAAGAACAATTATGTTTGTATATTTAAAATCTGAAAACCGTTAACATCATGGATCAAGGTTGTAATGTAATGTTTTTAAAACAAATTCAGCCCTTTACAGATATAAGCACTTGATGAATCATCACTGCACATGACATGACGACCGCTGCTAAACTCCCCTGTTGTACTTTGTCTATGACTACTTCAGTAAGGTAGATGAGAACACACTTTTGCCCACAGCCAAAAAAAACCTACACAGGCAATAAAGCTTTTAATCGCAGCACTTTTTCTATAACTTGCTTTCATATTAAATGTACATTACATACATAAAAGGGGCCTCATTTATCAAGTCTTTAACTTAAGCTGTGGGCAGTGTTGGGCATGTTACTTTTGAAAAGTTATCACTGTAGTTATAGTTAATAGCTACTTCTCACAAATTAGCAGGGTAAGTAACGATTGTGTTCAAACATGTCAAATAACTGGGAAAATATTAAATATGTTCAATGAACAAAATGAACTTGACATCATTCTGGTTCCTGGTCGCTGGTGTGTGTGTGTGTGTGTGTGTATGCGTGTGTGTGTGCGCGCGCGCGTGTGTGTGTGTGTGTGTGTGTGTGTGTGTGTGTGAACACCCGCTCTTGCTACTCTGCTTAGTCTGGCAAACGATTGAAATTTACTCTACCAAAGATAGTCATCATCAGTTGAGGTTGTCAAACATATACACACCAAACATCATCAGCTCCGTGTCCCACCCCCCAACACACACACACACACACACCAGAGAAAGAAATTGAGAGACAGCCTGCTAGGCTGAAATCTGCTTCAGTGAGCTCAATTATCGTAATGGCACGTAACATTCAATGGCAACAGTCATTCGTTTGATTACTCGTTACTGGAAATAATAACGCCGTTAGTAATTCCGTTTATTTATAACGCCGTTATTCCAGTCACTGGCTGTGTGTAACTATCGCATTAATCCCAAAAGACGCTGAAGTTATAGGTAACATTGCTTTTCTTTTGTGAGCAAAT
>JAOUQX010094777.1:0-10652 GCA_028566295.1 Liobagrus marginatus
CACACACACACACACACACGGTCTACAGCGCCCTCAGGTTTGCAGCAACGTGTCAGCAACATGCTGCGCTGAAGAGAATGGATGGCGATAAGAAAAGAACCAACTCGCCTACGATTTTTTGGCGCATGACGTTTGTCACATATTCGCATGCTGAAATTTTTTCCGTAAACAGAAGCACATTTTTTGACGAGCGGCAATTTGTAAACTGAATTTTACGTATTCCGGGGCGTTCTTATACCGAGGTAGCACTGTATATTTAAAAACTTATAATTAAAATATTTAAATAACTATATTGTTAAATATCTATAATTACTTTTTTGAGAAATCATGGGTTTTGTCAGTAACACTGACTCTGGCTACATGTCTTCACAAGTAGCTGATTCGATGATAAACATCTATTTTGTACAAGTCATCCTTATCACATACAGTATTGAGTTTTTCAAAGTATATATGATTTCCGATATCACCCATGGTGCTTACTCTATTTCTCTCATTAAGCATATGTTAACTATCTATAATTAAACCTCAATTTTAGCAATTACATTAAAGTAATGCACATATAATCCCAAATTGTGTGATTAACTCATTTTTCCCAAAGTAAGTGTAATGTAAATAAAACTGAATGGTCATTTAACATACCCTTTGTGGATTGAGACAATGCCATTATGAAATGGCTTAGATACTTTTGAAAACTTCGTTATTTTCCTATTTCAGAAGTTTGATGTGTCCTAGTAGAGACACTTTTAGGAAATAGATCTGTGACAAAAGGTCAATGAGTGATCCTAAAGACCTCATAAATGAAAGTTATCTAAGTGGTTTGCCTCACAGATTAAAGGGACCAGGAACCAACCCTTGAACCAGGCCTGTGGTGTTCATATGTGGTCTGATTTTGAGAACATAGAAGAGAGCGTTCTTTTCTCAATTTCAGTCTGAGACTGAAACACAGATTAGTTTCACGGTAGACTGGCAGGGATGTTTAAAAATACTGCATTGGTGAAAAAGCAATTCTTTAACATTTAGCAGTTTAGTTACCAATCAATCTATGTTTCCACCCTCACTTATGCTGATTACTTCATATTTGAAGACTATAGTTGCATCAATACTTGTCTAATGTTATGTCTTGCACCATGGGCCTGAGGGAAATGGAATTTTAATCGTCTTTATGTACAGTATTGTACATTTAGTTGAATTCACTTTGACTTTTAAACTAGCTTTGGCCGATTTACTCTCAATAATAGGCTGAGGAATTTGGCAACATGGGAAAGCACCGTACAGCCACTGCAAATTGAGAAACCCCAGTTATGATGATTTAAGCAATCTATAAGGAAGCCCCCTAGTTGGTTCCCACTACAGCATGCCTCAGGCAGACATGTGCCACTAAATGGAGAAACCCAGGAATACACAAGACCTGCTGTATTGACTCTATTTCACAGTTGCCTTGGAACGATTGTGGATTTCCCCATGAGGAGCAGCTGCATAGGTGGGGGCTGGGGATTTTCTAGCATGTTGGCACTGTGCATTCCATTAGGAAAAACATCAGGAAAATTAATCAGTTAATCAGTGTTTTTCATGCTGTAACCTCTTTGCTCTGTAAATTGTTTTAGAGATAAATGAATGGTTAGGGTTGATTTTGTTTCAGAGTGGTAGGGACTTTCCCTTAAAAGGTAGCTATATGAAAAACTTTCACTTTTCCTCTGCTGTTTCTGATAAATCAGGTGACTAAACATCTTGCCAGTTAAGATCACATGATTTAAGAAGCTGTTATACTGATGCACTAAAATATAAATCTATTTGAGATAAATCCATTAAACTTAGAGTATACCTGAATTTGTTGACTTCAGGAATCATTGTTGCATCTTTTTTTCCTTAAACAAAACTGGTCATTGAACTGCACATAGAGCTGTAATTTAAATAGCACCGTATCCTTTTTATAAATAAAAAAAAGTAAAATAAAATATATTTTTTTATATAGATGCTATTAGGTGCATCATTCAATTTATGTTGTAGTAGGGACACAATTCATAATTCGGTATGTCATTTACACTTAAAAAAATGAAAGTAACATAATAACATTAGATCTGAGTGGTATTGTGCTGAGAAATTGAAATGTCAAACCCCACAATGTTCTGTTCACCTAATTTAACACAGTAAACATCATATGGCCATGAAAATAGCAACACAAAGTAACTCTTCAAACGTTTGTGTGGGGGAGTAAAATTTTAACTATGTGTTTCACTTTAGATATTTTCCTGACATGAAAAGATTAGTTGCTTGCTAAGACTCTTTGATTATGGAATGTAATTAATCTTGATTAATGATTAACAGTGTGTAATAAAGTACTTACTTAAAATCTATGAAGCTGTTGATGTAGGTAACATGATATTCAGCCCATAGAAAGGGATCCAGAAGAGACTTGTTCCATTGTAGAAAGGCTGACTCAAACCTTTCATACGGGAGAGACAGAGAGCAAATTGTAACAATATTTGGTATGTTAAAAACTCAGCTTATCGTTTATTTATGTACACTTTCTTGTTTTAAAAGAACTTATAGTAAGATAGCTACAGTATAATGCAGTGACATATGTAACACATCCTATGTTTCTCGACATGTACCGGTAATCAGTGATATCTGACTTTGAGTGAAAGGGCAAAAAGGTCAGTGTTTTTAAAACAATTTTACAGAGTGACATAATAGGTATAGATACACCGCCACTTATGACCCGTTATTTTTATAATGACTATCATTTTCCACTTAATAATAATAGACAAAAATTTAATTTGACTAACGTCAGTTAAAGCAACTTCACGACTGTCAGGCCCTTGGACTATGGCCTGGACGTCCACCAGAGGGCGTCACAAACTATGTGTGTGTTTGTATCACATTTCACATATGCAGTGCGCTGCACACACACACACACACACACACACACACACACACCACACACTAATTCACACACACCTGTGCATGGTTGGGACTAATTAAAGCTGAATCATAAATAGCTCACGCTGGAACTTAGCCAGCATGAGTCAATGTCGGTTTATGTTTGTGTTGCATACCGCTTGGCGGTGCTAAAATAAACGATGAATAAAAGACTTAAACTCTCTGCGAATGCGCCTCGCCCCCATTACTGCCGTATCGATGGCTTCAGCACATCACAATGACAGCCAGAAAAAAATATTATTCTCTCACAGAAAATTATGTAAAAACGATCCTTATGTGGTGGTGCTGGTTCATCGTCATCATCAGAGTAGTGTCTGTAGATCTCCGTTCCATCTCTGGTCAATCAAGCACATCGGCAACCGTGCGAATGTTTTAAAAATATTTTTACACGTTTACATTAGCAGCAATTAAATGTGTATATTTTTTTAGAGGGAAAAATTGGGACTATTTAATGACTTATTGGATTAGCAACATAAGGGGGTTGGTTATAAATGTTTATGGGGTGTTTAGGTTGTTTTTTTAATGGTTTATTTGACTTTGATTATCAGCTTATGTTGAGTTGATTGAAGATTATAAGGAAAGTTGTTTCTGACCTCTGGGTTTAAATTTGGGTGGTAAAGTTGATAGTGATGGGCTAAACAGTTAAAATACTTTAAGAAAATCTGAGGCGATGGCATGTAGGGGTCTCCGTAATAGATGGCTTGCTTAGTTTTTGGCCTATGACAATATACTCAAAGTGAATAACAAACCTTTTGGGAAATTCCTTTAGCTCATGAAGGCAGCAGCAAATAACTCTGTGCTCCAGGTTCACATCAACCAAGCTAGATGATTGAATTGGTCCTTTAATATTCTGAGTGAAAGAGAACAACAATAAGTACATAGATATATAAAAACGTCATTGCCCCCTCCTGTTAGAATGATGCATTACTTGTACTGCATTATTTGCGGCTCACTGAAATGGTAAATCATAATAAATTAAAATGAACCCATATTAATAAAATATATGATGCTTACCAATAAGATGTCAAAGTGTATGCCAGAGAGGTAAAGGCCTTCATTAATTTCTGGTTTCTTTTTATCTTTCCACATGTCATCGTGCTCCAGCTTAATTATGTTTTCCAGAGATGATCTCAGTTCTGCCTGTTACATAGGAAGGAATCATATATTTCAGTGTTTTAATTGTGCAAAGTAGCTATGTTTCAGTGGCACAAAACTTCAACCACAATCTATATGCATCTGTATGTTACCTGTAAGAGATCACAGTAGGCATTTTTGATCTTATTTAGAAAATCATCCTCTACTTTAAGAGTCTTCAGCTCATCCTTCAATTCTGGTTGCAAGGACTTGCTTCCCATAATCTTCTCACTGTAGTAAATGTAACACAGTTAGACGACTCATTCTTATATCCATAAACATGTTTCTTATAAAATAATGTTACTAATTATATTCTTATACCGCTAGAATATTATATTAGTATAACCAGTATAACCATAAGTACTAACACTTTCTAAGCTGCTTACTACAGTAGCAATTCCTTTTTCATCACAAATCAGTTTCTTACCTGTGGTACCGGTTCAAAATAAAATCCAGAAGGGCATAGTAATCCTTCACTTCTGATACTGTTTCCTGAAGCCTTTCTAGGTGTTCTCTGACAACCTTATGAAAGGTTGAAACGTATGTTTCGAACACATTAAAGGTTGGTGGGTAGCAGCTAATAAGCTCTGATTTTACTCTCTCCAATTGCTCAACAATGACTTTTCCCACTAGTCCTAAATGTACCGCCAACCAGGAGACATTTTGTTCAGGGCTGTCCAAGTTAATCTTCTTTAGTGTCTCTTTCTGTCCTCTTTCTATTGCAGTCCTCCAGATCTTTTTCCATTCTCTGGCCTGCCCCGTAATATCGTCTCTCTTTTCCTCCTCTTCAATTATGGAAACCACCTGCACAAGTAGCTCTTTCTTGCAAGAAGACTGGACAGAGGATTGCTGGACAATTTCAGTAAGTTTCTCGTTCAAGTTTTTGTAGAGAAGCAACAAGTCTTTCTTTTTATTCAACAGTTCCATCGGAAAAGATTTTTCTCCCAATGCTTCCTGTTCACATTGAAACTCCTCCCGCAAAGAGAGTATATTGAGATATGCCTCTTCTAGGACATTATTCTTAATGAGATTGTTAATCTGCATTACTAAACAAACAGATATGCAAAACAGAAAAGTGGTTACAATAATGATGATACTACAACAAATGTTTCACACTTCCGTAACTTAAATTTTTTTGTAACCCTAACAAATAAACACTTTTCATGCATGTACATGTTCGTCATTGTCTACAGATAAGCAGATGTTTTTCAAAAAACAAACAATACGAGCAACAGGTACAGGCATGTAAGAAGATGCCTAAAGTTAGAGGTAAATGTAAAAATGTGCGTAAGTCTTATGCAGAGTTCACACTGCAGGATTTTCAGCCGTGATTTCCAGTCCCTGGCAGGTTTTGCTAAACCACAGCTCATGTTCAACTCATTGCGCGTGCACACGAGTGGCATTCGCACAGTGTGAAATATCAACAACACAATCTGAGAGAGTCGCCGAGGCCCATAAAATATTTGCCATGCTAAAGCCAGGCTCACGCTACAGAAGTTTTAAAATCTTAACCGATTCTAAAATCTAGTTGCAGCACACACACACACACACACACACACACACGCACACACACACACAACAAGAATCTGCGTAGATTTTATCTTTTTTTTTTATTTTTTATCTTATTTATCTTATTTTAATTTTATCTTATTTATTTTCATCTTAAACGTGCACACGCTACCGGAACAGAAAATAGGGACGCATCGCATAATACAAGATGTTACTTGGTGCGTCACGTGATCTATAGAAAAGGAATGTAAACCAAATGGGTGCTGCAGCACAACAACTTGCTGCATCAATACTTATTGTTTGTAGCGAGAAGAAAGTAAAGTGGGAGATTAAACTAGTGTGGATGAGAAAATGGTTGAGGAGAAGGGGACCGTTCTCATGCTGCAGGTTTCGCGGTCGCCGTTTCAAAATGTTCACTTCCGTTCTCTTCGTAGACTTGTTTCTTATTGGCTATTGTGAACGTAGTGACATAATCATAGCCGCCAGCATCACTATTTAAAATCCTATATCAAACATTGATATGATTGGGGAGCCACCGATTTAGGTGAGAGCAGATCGGGAGGTGCAAGTTCCGATCTGTAAACGTCTCAAACGATAATCCGCGCCGAACATCGGGATCGAGGTCCTCCCCTCCGATAATTCGGAGGGCACAATCGGGGCTAAATTGGCCTAAAACTCCTGTAGTGTGAGCCTGGCTGAAATATCTTGACCTGTTGGCGATTCAAAATTGCGCAGTGTTTAATGAATTCTGACTGAAAAACCCATCAGCAATGATTTACAGCTAATGAGCAAGCAAAATACAGAGCAGCGGGAAGTTCAGGGAGGATCTACAGCCTACAATATCAAAGCCAAGGTCAAGCGTTATTGTTAATATGTATAGGATATGTGCAGAGGACTGAAATTCCTTATCAGAAGGCACGGCTTTGGTTCTGAGATGAGGGGAAGTTTTTATTGTTATGCTTTACCTTGTAGGAAAGGAAAAATAAAGCTTGCTGGACCAACTGAACATTCAATGCTATAGGAAGAGTTATACACTCATTTCCCCCTTTTGCTGCAAATCAGCCCACAGGCCATTTGTATCGCGACCTTCTTGCGGGCTTCCATTAATACTTTTAAAAACATTTCAGGTCTCACACGTGTTTGATTATGAAAGGTTGTTTTGCGGACCAGACAGTTGTCTGATTGTTCCTATTGTAAAGTCATGCAGTGTGAAACCTCCTGTCGCCGGCTTATTGTGGAATGTGATACAGCAGCGACTGATTGCTACCTCAGATAGTCATGCTACTACTGACTACTTTGAAAATCGTGCAGTGTAAAACCAGCATTAGAGCCAATTTTTTCTCCCTGACAATAAACATGGAAGTTAAAAACTATTTTAAAAAATGAACATAATTACCTGATAAAGGTACCGGGGGGATCTCGGGCAGGATGTATAACATACGGACTTCAGGTGTTCCCCCGGTGACTTCAGACTTATCCTCTAATGGCATCAAAACCTCTGGACACACCTCTTGCTGCTCCTGTTTGCATGTGTTTTCTTTCTTACTTCCAAAGCGCAGTCTCCATCGACCAGATTCCTGTTTAGTAAGCTGTTCTTCTGTTGTGTCATAAACAAACTGACATGTGAAAAAGCATTATAATAGCATTATAAGATCACAGCTGACCTTAAGCCATTAGAGCAGACAACAATGATCCAACGCAAAAAAGACTAAAAACTGGAACTGGAAAAAGACAGGTATGTAGAGTGTACAAAGAATCAGGTTTTAGTGGCTAATATTTATAGTTATAGACATCTGTCGGTTGTTATGTTATTGCGAATGATGTACTTTCTATTATAAAAACTGATTACAATTACTGGTTTTTTATTGAACAAAGCATGCAAAAATGAAACCACTTTTCCACTTTTTACCACAAATATTAGATTGCACAAATATAGTGTTTTTCTCATTGGTTTCGTTTTTATTCAGATATATGAATAAAACTCATGTTATACCTGGACAAGAAATGTTTTTCAATTGTGGTACTTACTTGGTGAAGTGGGAGATTGTACTGGATGGTCAGAAGAATTACCAAGGTCATTTCCCGTATTTGGCTTCTCTAATTTGCTGTTTAGATCTTTATTTGGAACTTTGCTCTTTTTAAATGATATAATGTTGTTCTTCTTCTTTTTGCCATTCATCTGTGATCTGTTATTTTCTGTCATTTCAGTTGAGATCAAGTCCTCACCACATGCTGCACTGTCATTAGATCCATCAGCTTCACTGCTTACATTACCTGCCATCCTTTCAGTCAAAGGTCCGTGATCTGTACAGAGTGTGACAGAGAAAAATAATTAACATATGATGAAAAAAGCTAAATATAAAAAAAAAAAATTCATTAGTCTTGCCCTGTGGAGTGTAGATCGGTTGACGTTCCTATGTGAATGCAGTAACCTTTTTTTTTCAACACATGATCTTTGTGTTTACTGAAAACATGTCATTTGCCCTGCAGGGGGAAGGTGCACATGGTTCCAAAGCAACAGTGTGTTCAAGTTATGACTTGAAAATGGCAAATAGCATTCAAAATGGAATCAAATCCACTGGTCTTAATAATATCAATATCTAAAAATATTTTGTTAGAAATCTATATAATCAAAATGATTGAATAATTCATATCCTCTTAAAGCTGTTCTAAATTTATACTACACTGATAAGAAACCAGTATCTATTATAGATAGCGTTGCTAACTAAATAAAAGGCTGCTTGAAAGGCAAGTTATAACTTTATTAACATGTAAACTATTTGGCTCATACTGATGTAGTCATGAAAGCTGTAACCGTAATAAAATATGTAATTGATTTGTTATGTAAAGCCAGCTAGTCAAATCCTTATGCAAATCTACACAAAACCTTATGTAAATCAGACTATATATTTATTTTCTTTTGCTAAGAAGAATAAACTGGCTGATAATCACCTGCAGCTACAGTACATTAGCCAGTCATAGGCATCTGTGAGTTCATGCATGCAATGGGGGCAGACAGGACTTACTGGCTGTGTGGAACTGTAAATGCCAAAAATAATTCAAGTATTTACTCAATATTATCTGAGTAAAGTACAAACAGTCTAAGCATTTTGCAGCCCTGCTGCGTAATTTATAATTTATAGGGCAGCAGGGTGACTGATAATGCGGCTGTGTGACAGCTTCAGGTCTACAGCTTCCAAAGTCAAAAATAAGTTTTTACATGCTCTCTCTTTGTCAATATGCATTTATTTGTGTTCTTTCCCCAAAACATGCCAGTAGGACAACTTGCAACCCTTAAGTATGCTGTAACTGGCAATGAATAAAGAATAATACTTCCTCAATGCCACATACACTATATAGCCAAATGTTTTTGAACACCAGATCATCACATCCATATGTTTTTGTACATGCCTTTCCAGTTCTAATCCCATATTTACTGATATAATAACCGCCACACTTCTCTAAATACTTTTTACTGGAAGCTGACATGTGGTCTCTGGGATTTGCCTATTCAGCCACAAACGTATTATAGTCAGATCAAGCACTGATGTTAAGTGAAGATGTCTGGGTGCAGACAGGGTTCGAGTTCATCCCAAAGCTTGTCGGATTGAGATCAGGGCCCTTTGAAAGACACCAAAGTTTTTCACATTGCAAACATAACACACCATTTGGTGCTAAGCGGCTTTGTGCACAGGGGCACTGTCATGCTAGAGCACTGTATGAGTCTCTTCCATTAAAGGATAAATATTAATGCTCCTAGGAACATACACAATTGTATGTGTCTAACTTTGGGGCAAAAGATTGGGCATGACACAGTTATGCATGTGCTGTAAGGTGTCCACAAACTTTTGGCCATAGAGCAGAGAAGGCACAAGGCAGTCAACAAACATTCTAATTTGAAAGGCATAGGGTTACAAATGAATAATAATAAGTCAGGGAAATCTATGTATACAATTTCACTCCACCGCATTTTAAGGTAAACAAACTTATTATCGCGTATTTCCGTTTACACAATTTGCTCATTAAAAATCGTTTAAACAGCTGTAAAAAGCAAACTAAGTTTACACAACATTTTAACACCCACCACTGAAGTCTAATGCTGTGATTAGCACACTGCCTTTGCGTATATTAACTTTTAGTGACAAACTATTAGAGGTTATAAGGTAAAACCGTTGAGTCTTACAGTATTTAAAATGATTAGACGACAAACTGAGAGACTTACTTTAACCTTGAGGTAGCACGATTGCAAAGAACAGCAGTAATAACAGTAGCGCATTAACACTGTGTTGACACTCCAATAAGTAAAAACAAGACTTTTATTTTGGATCGATCAATGCGATATGTGGTTAATGGCGAAAATGTATCATAAACTGACTCCTCAGAGCTTAACGCTCAATTCCTTTCGCTTTCTCAAGCCACCTGGTCTAACAACATATACCTTTGGAAACCACCTGTATCTCTGTATGACCACATCACAGTCCTTAAAGCTACACACCACTTTAATCAGGTATTCCGTAAAAGGCATCAGGTAAAACACAAACTAACTAACCAACCAACAAAAACAGCCTTGACCCCTTTTCTTACCGTGTCAGTGTATTCGTGCAGTTTACAAGCCGAGCGCGGAGAGTGACTATCGAAAAGATATATGAATGTATAAATATAGCTCGTGGTTGAAATGACTTCCTATTTTCGCACACGCACATTTACATCTAAATCCACCACACAGACACTATGCACGGATTTGACAAAAGCACGCATGAACTGGACCATAAACTAAATGCTCATAACCTCAACCAAGGGACAATATTTTTAAAATGTCCTTTGCATGAGTTACTAAATGACAGCAGTAAATGTTAATGATTGCAAAGGTGGGCACTGTCTCCGGCAGACGCGTGTCACTAAATGGAGAAACCCAGGAATACCCAAAACCTGCTGTAGTGACTGCTATAGACTATAGTGTAAGTGTGCTTACCACTTAAGTAGTTCACATAATGAAACGGGAGGCTCCCATAATGAAACGGGTTAAAAACCTCATTATAAACGGGGATCTCTGTTAGAACACGTTAAAA
>JAOUQX010094881.1:0-10645 GCA_028566295.1 Liobagrus marginatus
GTCTGGAGCGGGGCTCGAACCCCCGATCCTCTGATCACTGACTCAGAGCCTTACCCACTGAGCCACCATCACCAAAAGGTGTGGCATACCTTCACAAAATGTATCTTTAAAAAATAATAACTTTGCTATATATACTACATAAATAAATGATGTGTGTTCCTTACCAGACAGTAAGGCATGGCATCACGATGAAATTGATTGGACAGAATGATGCGGTCATCTCTTTCCTTCCACTTCAAGCTGTAAGCATTGAACACGTTTATTTATATTTTCTTGATCTCTTCACCCCATATGAGATGTTTTCATGATATTTGTAACAAGTTCACTGAGGCCGCTTTGTGTTACCTCAATTATGAAATGACTAAAATGAAAACCTCCAGGATAAACAAATTCAAAGCGGCCTTTTTGGTTCTCTACGAGTGCATTTTGGAGCTGTGCCCACTTTCTCTGTTGTGCTTGCGTGGTGACAGACACATTCCATTTTACACCCAGGCGCCAGATGCAGATGACTGGATACAACACAGTGTATCTAAAACCTAGGGACACAGTTCATGGCAGGTTACAGCAAACAGCAGGAGTTGCATGCTGATCAACTTCTCCGACAGTACTTTCGGCTAACAGCAGGACAGATGGTGTGGTTATGTACCCAAAACTTCCAGCTGAGAAGTCCTGACCTATGAACTCCGAGCTGTGTTCCCTGCCTCCCTTGCCCATTTTTTGCTATGATTTTTCCAGTGATTTTCTAATTTGTCCTTTGAACATGTTTTGTACTTTGGATTTCTTCTCTTCTCTGAGGTTGGCTGTCCTGCACATTTCTAACCAGATTCTCCAACAAAAATCTCCTCGAACATAAAATCCTCTCTAATATCAATTACTGTCATGATTTGGCATCAACACTGTGATTAGAATTCATTTGCAGACGGTTTTATTATGTCAATTCACAATGTAGCGAAGGAGCGTAGCGCAGTCCAATAAAAGGCAGTGAGGAGATCGGTAACCAAACAATAGTACAATTGCTCATACAAAACAAAGACATACTCCGAAAGCAAAAATGGTCAACAGGCGGAGAGTTATACACGTGAAACAAACCATGAAACAATGAATGAGTGTGTGTGATATTGTTTAGCTTATAAAGCTAACACGCTAAAGTGATTGTCTGGCTCCCTGGTGGTTTAAAGTGTGGACTGGTGACTGGGTTCTCACAATTATTCATTATTATTTCTATAGGGCTTTTAATAAATGGACACTGTTTCAAAGCAGCTTTACAGAACATAATAACTTAAAGAAAATATTTAAATTAGTGTTTAAAGTTAAAAACGAACGTCTGATATTGTTTATCCCCAATGAGCAAGCCAGGGGCGTCTGTGACAAGCAAAAACTCCCTTAGATGGTATGAGGAAAAAACTTTGAGAGCTACCAGACTCAAGAAGGACCCCGCCCTCATTAGTGTTTATTAAGTTTATGATGATTTATATCACAATTATTTTGCATATCATGTTAAAGGCAGCCTTCTAATAGAGGTCCTGACTGTTTAGTCTAACCATATGCTAAGCAGCAGTGTAGGCTATTTTATTTATTTATTTATTTAACCCCCAAAAAAACTGGTGTTCCATTTTTGCACTCATCAAACTTATTCAGGAATTCTAAACAAATTCATTATTTTATCGCCACAAGTTTGATATAAAATTACTTGGGATACGGTTGGATTTCAATGTGAGGTTTTTGTTTTGTTTTTTTTACCTCTGTTCGGATAGCGTTACACAGAATTTTAGACTACTGATCCAAAGAACCAGGGTTCGATTCCCAGCATCGCCAAGCTACTTCTCCTGGGCCCCTGAGCAAGGCCCTTAACTGCATGGATGTAAGTCGGTCTGGATAAGAGCGTCTGCCAAATGCTGTAAATGCAATGGTTGTAAATAATGTTGCATATACTAGATGCTTAGATATGAGGACATGAGGCATCTCGGAGAAGAAATAGGTTTTTGGTAAAGTTATATGAAAAGCGCCCGAATTCCCATATCTGGACCACTGTAAATGTAAAATGTGCACGATTTAATGCCAATATGAAATACATCCTTTAATTTTCCAAAGGACAAAGCACCCACACTTTCTGCCAGATCTGTAATCTGCATTAGCCAACACTGACAACAACCCAAAAAAGCAATAGTTCTCATTCCCATTGACTGTTCCTTCAGTAATCCGATTGCAGTCCCATTGCACTAGACAGTTTGAAGGCGAGATTGGATTATTCCATTTTATAATGCATGGGAGGGACGGGACATAAGACTTAACAAGATGTGATAAAGGCAATCCATGGAACTTGAGCCAGAGATATGAAATGCAGCAGTTGTTCTTAAAGGCTGTGCATGTATAAGGAAATGGATTTATATTCACTTCCAATTGATTTGAAAACAATTTCATTCTGTTTCTTTTGATTTTAACTGTCATTTCTATTCATTTATTGTAAATCACTTCAAATCTACGCCTGGTGTATGAAGTTATGCTTCTGCAACGATGTGCGTTCAAAACCAGTAGTTTTATTTTTTTAAACACACACACAAATGGCATGACTTGTCCACATGAATTCATTTCTAGAAAACATACCTAGTTATTTCTTGGTCAATATAAGCCTGTGTGGGTATGTGGTAAAAGTATGTCTTTTGTTGCAAACCAGAAGCTATTTATTCTTCTAATTGCGGTGCAGTTGAACTGATCAAACTTGATTGACAAAAGATCTCCCTCAGGGTACGAATCAGCAACTTCCACATTGACAGCGTGCGATAATTAACTGCCACTGCAACCTTTACTGGCTTGATGATCACCTGCTGAGGGAAAACAGCAAAGCTAACATGTTCGCAGCCTGAAGGTAGTGTTAAATTTGTGAACACCAAAAATGTTCATTAATGAATTTGTTTTTCTATATCGAAAACTACAAAATAAAACACTTCTCTGCATGAAACGTGCCAAAAAAATCATATAAAGTGTGAGAACAAATTGATTGATTTTTTATTATCTCCATGACTCCAGATTACCTAAAACCTTATATTCTCTCCGCACCATTCTGTAAGAGATGTAGGAGTATGACTATGTTAAAAATAATTCTAGCTTGGAAACCCCATGCACACACTTACTCATGACTAGGAGCAATTTAGCATCAACACTTCAGTCACTGGCAAGTTTTGAGCAGAGAACATAAACCTGCACATTCTGTACAGCAGTCTCGGCATGCATATGGCCCAAAAATATGCGGGAAAATAAATCTGAATTATAAAAGTTACTCCAGTTGGATTCCTCTGGATTTTTGGGAGATTTATCTGTGTTGGGTTTCTTAAAAAAAAAAAAACAGGCAGTCAAGATGCTCTAGTTCGATTATGGAAATAAGCCAACACGGAAACTGCCATGTGGTACTGATCGCTTATAACAGGGGTCTCCAATCCTGCTCCTGGAGGGCCACCATCCTGCAGAGTTTAGATCCAACACACCTGCCTAGAAGTTTCTAACCTATCGTAAAGCATTGATTAGCTGCTTCAGGTGTTTTTAATTAGGGTTGGAGCTAAACTCTGCAGGACAGTGGACCTCCAGGAGCAGGATTGGACACCCCTGATCTAGGTGCATTTGGCTGAGGCAGTTATCCAAAGCAACATAGAGAAATGAAGATAGTAGTCTCTATTAATAAATGCATGTTTATGGCAGTACAAGCAGGCCTAAGTTTAAGAACACAATCAGCCCAAAATCTTAAACTTAGCAGAAGTTGCTACCACTAATGCCAACTACTTTTAATTCATCATCATTTGTAGCTTTATTTAGGACATAATTTATAGGACAATGGATATCATTTCAATAAGGGCCACCATCTCAAACGCTCATTGTAATTTTATGGCCGCTGGTCTCACTGGGAATAATCGTTGATGGGGAGAAACATGCTAAATTTATAGCCCAGTGCCAGCGTTTATGTTTAGTCGTTTAATAGACATTATAATCCGGCGTGATTAACCAAATGTGCAAGCAGCTAAAGGCACAGCGATCTATACATACAGTGATAGAGCAAGATTTCATAATCCACAAATACTATTCTGTAACACGGTAAAACCATGACGTCATGGTGTTAACGATCACATACATCAATTCTGTTAGCTAAGTGCTAACGCGATACAAAAGTCGATCCGTAACAGCAAGCACAATTTCAAACCCGAGTTCAACAATCCAATAATAAATGAATATTGCATCAAAATAAATATATAACTAGTGCACCGGTCAATAATATATAACAAATCAGATGTAAACGAGTAATACAAAAAAGTAATTAATGCAAGTAATCACTGCTAAGAACATGGATAATAAAAAGAGGGTCTTTTAGCATTTGCAAAAGTAACAGAGGCACTGGGCTACATGTGCTGAAGAAGGGAAGCTTGTTTCAACACTAGAAAAAAACCGGAGCACAAGATCCTGTGCCACAGAAAATAACGGACGCCTGCCGCAGCGGGGGCCACACCCCTTAGAGTGGACGCGGAACTGGAGCTGCGTCCGCCATCGTTTCTAATCAACCAGACCTCCCTTTTGACCCTAATTGGAACTGATTTAACCAATCAGAGGAAGAGTAGCACGGGTCTTCACAGAATGCAGGTGATTTACACGTGAACGCTGCACAACTCAAAAATGCAGGACAAATGCCTTCCCGTACTGATTTACATTGTAACAGTTGATACGATTCCGTATTCTTAGGGACGGGTGGCAACCCCGGTTTTTGCGTGAAAACAGTGTGCAAATCAATTGAAATAAAAAGCAACACGTAGCAAACTTAACAAAAACTGCTTAGCATTGCCAGACTATGTGTAAAGAGGACTCTTGTTCAGTCATAAAATAATCTAGTTTCTTCCCTCCTGCTGCATGGGGGTAAGGCTGTGGCTCTCAGGTTAAACAGTAAGTTGGTAGCCTGCTGCCTCAGCACACGGCTCTGGGCTTTAACCCTCTGCTCTATTTCCACCATCTGTGTCACTTGCTTCATTAACAGTCACCAGTGCACCTGCTCCATTTCTTCCATGCCCTGCACCTGCTTGTGTTCCCATGTCCTCTAGTGCTGGGCCCATTGTAATGTCTGATCCAGTACAGAAAAAGACAGCACCAGATTCTACCCTTGTCCTGAAACTAGCCCTGCTCCTCCTAAATCACAGTCCAAGCAGGACTTGGGAATAAATGCCACATTGTGTTGCACTGTGAAATTCATTCATACATTATATAGCATTTATCCTGTTCAGGGTCGTGGGGGCGCCGGAGTCTATCTCAGCTAACTTAGGGTGTGAGGCGGTGTACATCCTGTACTATCGGCAGGTAATCGCAGGACTAACACGCATAGACAGACAACCATTCATGCACACATTGTACAATTTAGAGTAGCCAATAGACCTATGCCCAATCGCATGTGTTTGGAGGTGGGAGGAAACCGGAGTACCCAGGGAAAACACACGCAAGCACAGGGAGAACATGAAAACTCCACAAAGAAACACCCTGGGTGTGAATCAAACCCATGACCTTCTTGGTGGAGTGCTGACCACTCTATTAGTGGTCTATTTCTCAGCTATTAGTTTATATTCATTGTTTTCTTTTGGGCACATAATGCAAATGGTGTCTTTGGGTTTTGTTCTGAGAAGTGATGTTGCATGACAAACCTAGAGATAACTCCTAGCAGAACGAGCTTTAAACGGATGAAGTATAATATCAATATGGGATTACAAACCACGCACTAACATACGAGTGAAATTGTGATATAGAAGCGCTGTTTCCTATTTTTGTGTGTAGCTTGTGGCACACACACTTGTTGCAAAATCACTGAGGCATAATTCATACATGTCTTGCTGCTAATAGGGTGCTATATGGGTTAAGAACACATTATCTTTAATAACTTTGAAAAATTACAGGTCACATGAAGTTCATGTGCACTGCTACAAGACTTACAGATTTAATAACATGCTGCCAAAACGTGACACAACCGTTATTCAAATAAAGGCGAGCTAGCTTCATGATGTGTGTTTATGTTCTTTGATACATATACTGTACCGCTGGCTTTTAGTCAATCCATCCACACAGATAAAACGATGATGTAAAGCATCATAAATGTAACAAACCTTAAAAGACAGTAGATGAATGATTTACCAACTAAAGTCTGCATTAATCAAAGTCTCTTAACCATCAACGACTAATCTCATAATAAACTCAAGCAGCATGAAACAACATTTATTCTGCTTAAACTTTCATTATTTTCTTTGGCTTATATACACAGTAAACGCGATTCATTACACAATTTATCAAATTATGTCAGTTGGCCAAGGCAAAGATTAGCTAGTTTATAGCTTGTAACTTTCAACATGCTATAGGCACGGTGGAAGAGATGTTAGCACTCCTGCCTCGCAGCATGAAGGTCATGGGTTCTATCCCCACCCAGCATGTTTCTGTGTGGAGTTTGCATGTTCTCCTCGCGCTTACGTGGGTTTTCACCGGGTATTCCGGTTTCCTCCCGCCTCAAAACGCATGTCATTGTGCATAAGCGAATTATCTACTCTGAATTGTCCATAGGAGTGAATGTGTGTGTGAATGGTTGTCTGTCTCTAAGTGTTAGCCCTGCGATTAACTGTCAATTGTCCAGAATGTACCCCGCCTCACACCCTAAGTTAGCTGGGATAGACTCCAGCGCCCCCATGACCCTGAACAGGATAAACGCTAGATAATGAATGAATGATGCTAAATCTCAGCAACCACAATATACAACAAAGGTTCCAGTTTGCTCTCATCTGTTCTATAGTTATTGCATCATTAACTGCTATAACCTGGTCAGGGTAATGGTCAATATGAAGGCTATCCTGACATTGCCTGTGTAAATGGTGGGAACGCATACTAGACAGGATGAGTCCATTGAAAGGTGATGAATCTTGTTAGTGCTCATTTACCTGGTATAAATTATACCAATTAATTTGCATGTAAATCTAGCTCTAGTTTTCTAGATTTAGATTTCTTTTTTTGTTGTTGTTTCAAAATTTTTCTTTAATCCATATCTGACTTAGTTAAGAGTCAGGCTGTACTTAATTAGAGTTAGAATTTGTCTTGTTAAGTAGTCTGCCGACAGAAATGGAAATGAGCATTGTATTTTGGAACCCACACGCCTCCATACCATACATCACATGTTTGACACCAACTGTTTTCTCTGTTTCGAGACTGGCACAAAGCAAGCTTTTAAATCACAGCTTTGTGTCTCCAAACAGAGAAGGTCAGTAACACAATATAGCACAGTGTCACACGACGGTCATAATATTTACAGTGAAATCAAATGGAGTGCACAATATACTACATTCTCACATTCAATGATTAGAACAGTAACATAAACTACAAGCCATGATATATAGCATTAAAAGGGGTGGGATAACTTAGTGGGACTATAGTCAGTTCCAACACAACACAGTTGATGACTGATGGGATACAGTACGATAGAACAATGGCGGAACAATAAAGCAATGGAAGAAGGCGGCTCAGACTGATGAATCATGTTTCCTTTTACATAACGTGGATGTCCGGGTGTTGGTATGTCACATGCCAGAGGATAAGATAGCACCAGGATGCACTATGGGAAGATGTCAAGCCAGTGCAGGCTGCGTGATGCTCTAGGAAATGTTCTGCTTGGTTCAGGAAGTTTCTATTGATGCATATCACCTAAACACTGGTGCAAACCCAAGGACACCCATTTATGGCAACAGTACGTTATATGTTTATGCTCATGGCCAGCTTTCTGCTACACTGCTAAAATTGTTCATGAAAGAATTCAAGGTGTTGATTCGGCCTAACAATTTCTAAAATCTTAACCAGATCGGGCATCTGTGGGACGTGCAAACAAACAAGTCTGACCCCGTGACGTCAACCTTAAAACTCTGCTTTTTATTTTGCTGCTTGTGTCTTGGTGTAAGAAAATGTAGTACACCGTAGGTAGGTTGTTTTAATGCAACCTGCTGATGCAGGTCTTTACTTGTACTTACTGTCACTGCAAGTTGCGGGAAAACGTATCGCCATGCCTCATCATTTTCTGCTGTCAGCAGATGATAAAGCATAGACAGAATACGATCTCTATCTTCTACATGGCTGAATACTTGAACAATGCGGTCCACTGTCTCGGTTATTCTGATAGGAGTGGTCTCTTATAGCGATCAATGCACCTATCCACAAGGCATTATGGCTTACTGAAAGGTTTAATGAGTATAAAGACATAAATGTAAATCAGACGCTATGACTTTCAGACTCACCAGAACTCCACTTAACTAATATTGATGGAAGATTATAAAGCAAGATGTTCTTCGCGTCACCATTATCAAAACACCCGTAGAGGAATAATAATACCTCATTAAGGCTATTATTTAAAAAATGATGCAACAGAAATAGTAATGATTTACACATGACAGTGCGTGGAAACTACATACGAACGCCATAATATCCTTAACACCATGTGATGGATGCAGCTCCCATGTTTATTAGGCTCCATCTCTGATCGACTGCTTTGCAAAGCTGCTTAAAAATAAACACACACATCCTTCTGCCAAATCTCCTGCCAATACAACAAATGGTGAAAGATAATTATAGTTCTTAGTATAAGATGCATGTTGATAAGCGATAACATTGCATGACCCACACGCTTGATGTCTGATTCCTGATGCCTGTTGAAGTAGTTCATATTTAAAAGACAGTTAAAATGTCCAGGACTCTTGTTCCTTCCCTGCATCTGCTGTATAGTTATAGTTTTGCCATTAACACTAAATAAGTTTAAAGCTGCTAGGTGTTATCGCAGTAGATTAAAGGGGTCATATTAGGTCGAAGCAAAAGTAAATGACCTGTCATATTTTTGTCACAACTGGAGCTCAGACAGCCTGCACTGACGATTTTAACTTAACAACCTAATCCAGTGTTTATGCTCTTTTACTCCTACTCATCAAGCAATGACCAACTGAAAGGCAGATAGGCACCGACTAACAGCCAACAGTTTACACCAGAGAACAAGCCATTAAATCAAAGGAACTCTCCAAACATCTCAGTGATCAACAGTCATAGATTCCCAAAAGCACATCTATGGGAAACTAAAGAAAGAAGCCAGCCGGACTTTTCCTAAAGCTGACCCTCAGGGTTAATGCTTAACCTACCTAAACCTCCACAGAAATGAAAGAATCTCCTGGAAGTACACCCATTTTTAAAATATACCCCATCAGTCTGACATTTGTCAGAGTGACTAGATTAAAGCCACTTCAGAGTAAAAGCCATTCTGAAGAAAAAGAAGAAAAGCCTAAGAAAAAGATTCTCTTGGATAATCTCTAATACGGAATATTGGGCTGAACTCGGAGCAGTATGTCTGGCAAAGAAAAGTACTGCTCATTAGCTGCCTAATACACTCCTCAGGGCATTCAGCCATGATATTGTTGGAGTGGCACAAAATGTACGGGAGTATCCCAGCCAAGGTCCAGCATTGAGCCATAAAAAACTATCTACAGTTTGGAGAGACTTTAAGATGGCAGACGTTCATCGTCTAATCTGATTGATCTTCAGTGGAATTCTGGAAATTGTGAAAATCCAGGCATACAGAGCTTCACAAGGCTTACCCAAGAACTAAAGGTATGTGTAGAAAGTACAGAATAAGAATCAGGATGCAAATCAGAATTCAAAATTTAAAAAGAATAATTTTGCAAAAATGTTTTATTTATATACTGTACTTTTATTTTCTTTTTTCTGTGACCTGCATACATTCACCAGTGAATGCTATATAATCTATAGCTGTCCTGAGTAGCATTATGACTGTAGAGTTGCATTTGCTAGTAAACTACATGTGACGTCTCATTGTAACTTTAAACCGGTCAAGCACAACAATATGTCCACTGACAGGTGAAGTGAATAACTATGTGTAACATGGAGGCATGTGTTTTGCAATGTTTTGGTGTTTATGTTATGTTTTCACATGCTCCATTGTGAGCATACACACACACACACACACACACACACACACACACACACACACACAGGCACACACACTCACACTGATCACCACGCCTTGTTTCGGAAGCACGCTTAAGTTAACGTTCTGTTTAATTAGACTGCCTCGGTTAACCATGCACAGCTGGGTTGAGTTAAATGAGTTGTATAAAGGAACTCACTGAGAAGAGCTCAGTGCAGTTCGTCGCTTGAAGTAACGAGGATGTCTTGTCCGGTTTATGTTCATGTTTAAATAAAGTATGATTTACTGCAGCCTGCGATTGGGTCGTCACTCATCCGAACCGGGTTTTCATCCAGCTCCGTGAGACGATCGTTACACTATGATTAACTTTTCATCATGGCACATGTTAGTGGGTGTGATATGTTGCCGTTACGGGTGGGATATATTAATGTTAGTGGGTGGGATATATTAATGTTAATAGGTGGGATATATTACTGTTAATAGGTGGGGTATATTACTGTTAGTGGGTGGGATATATTACTGTTAATAGGTGGGGTATATTACTGTTAATGGGTGGGATATATTACTGTTAATAGGTGGGGTATATTACTGTTAGTAGGTGGGGTATATTACTGTTAGTGGGTGGGATATATTACTGTTAATAGGTGGGGTATATTACTGTTAATGGGTGGG
>JAOUQX010094899.1:0-10644 GCA_028566295.1 Liobagrus marginatus
TGTACAGGATGTACCCCGCCCTAACTCACACACTAAGTTATCTGGGATAGACTCCAGCGCCCCCATGACCCTGAACACGATAAACGCTAGATAATGGATCAATAGTATCTGAAATCAATGTGCTTTTTTTCCCCCTTTCCTTTCTTCCCCCTTTAAATTCATGCATTAGGGCAAAATAAAAGTTAACATGTTAATTTCCATGAAGAATTTAAAGCCGTATCTTAATATCAGCAGTGTATTTATTTAGTTGATTAATTGCACTTTTCCTTAAGTAAAATCTTTCAGGAGTTGCATACTCAACCTCTGATAATAACTTTATAATCAGTCGGTGTTAAACTGAGGTGACAACAGCGTCCAATGTAGTGGTTAATAATCGTAATCTGCTTTTTTAATCGAATAGGCCGGTTTCCACTCGTCGCTTTCCTAATGGTTTAAGCATAACGTCATGTGACTAGCAATAAAAAAGCAATAGAAAATCTAAACATATTTAGTATTCTGCTGCTGCGCTTCATTTTTATCAAATATATTGAAGTAGGAAACTGTTTTACCTATTTTTGTGCTTTTCAGACACCCTCACAAAGCTGACTTTGCCACATTTGACACATTTTTTAGCTTTTCTTTTGTTCTTGGCGGTTTTCAATTACCTCCCGATGGGTGTGATAAAACCCAACACTACACAAACGACTGTGGTACACGTTACCAGCACACCCAAAGTGTGTCATTTCTCTAACCTGTTGCCATAAAGTTGTCTAAAACGTCTTTGTATGTTGTAGCATGAAATTATTCGTTCACTGTAACTAAAAGGCTCAGGCACTGTTCCAGCATGACAAGGCACCTGTGCACAAAGCCCTGAACATGCCTTTGGGGTGATCTGGAACACCGAATGCACCCCAGACCTCCTGTGACATTATCAGGCCGCCCATGCCCATATCTGCCACTGGATCTCACTAATGCTACTGTGTCTGTATGAGCAAATGCCCACAGCTACGCTCTACATTCTAGTGTTAAACCTTTCCCAAATAGTGGAGGTTATATTACATGTGCACGGTGCCCTGTAATGGACTGGAGTCCCATCCAGTGTGTGTTCAAGATACACTGCAGTATATGGATCTTTTAGCTTTCTTAACTTAACGTTTCTGTCAATTTGAAATAGTGCATGTTTAAGTTACCGTAAGACTACAATGTTACTACATTCGATCTAAAGCAATTACAAAAGAAGAAATGAATGATCGGTCAGATGAAAAATTTGTCTATTGACTTTCTTGATCGAATAATCGTCTCTGTGCACTGCTCAGATGCAGAAATATAATTTAAGTGCACAAACGCAAGACTAGGGCACATTAAAGCAGTGTGGTACAGCATGCATGAAATGTTCATTGTTACTATAAATATATAATGATTAATGCTAATATTAGCATCAAGGATAATTGTAATGTAATCGAGGAAATATGGCATTGTGATCAAACAGAACTGGTATGAAGCGTCTGTATGACTGTAACTAAAATCTTACATTAAATTGATACACTATAATGACAAAAGTATTGGCACACCTGACCATTATATTTATATCTCTTTGGTTTTTTTGGAACATTTACACTAATAAAAACCTTCGCACTTCTTGAAAGGCATCTTACTAGGTTTTGGAGTGTGGCTTTGGGTGGGCAGGTCTGGTGTGGAGGCTGTGTTATAGGTCATCTCAATGGGGCTGAGTCAGAGACAGAGTTTTATTTATTTATTATACTTTATTTATCTACGGGGGGGGAACTTGGGTAGTTTTAATATATTCCATCTTATTAATAAGCTGGGGTCAGAACGCACGGTCAGCCAGAGTTTACGGCACCACTGGAGAAAGTAAGGTTAAGGGCCTTGCTCAAGGGCCAAATGATAGTAATTCTGAGGCTTGAACCCCGAACCTCTGATCATCAACTCAGAGCCTTAACTATTCATCCACCACATCCCCCAATCCTCCATCTGTGCAGAACGCTCAAGTAACACAGATTTTTCATAATCTGCTGTTGACACTTTAAAATGGTTTGTGAAATGTTTCGAAATGCATGAAACCCCAACAGCTGTAAAGTCCGGCTAACTTAGACTTGTGAAACTCCAATTTGAAAGACATTCCACAGACTGGAGGTGTGTGATGAATTGGATCATTGTCTCAAGGGTGAATACATGTGAATAGACATCCTAATGGTTGCTATTGAAGCAAAACTCAATGTGATGACACAGTGGCTGAAACTCTCAATGCACCTGTCCTGTAATAAATTTCCCAGCCAGAGATTTACTAGTTAAATATTAACCTGTGGGAACACATCGGGTGTGTGTGTGTGTGTGTGTGTGTGTGTGTGTGTGTGTGTGTGTGTGTGTGTGTGTGTGTGTGTGGCGTGCTTCTGCAGGAACTCACAAAACGGAACTCATTTGCTGCTTGCGCAAGAGAGAAAGGAGTAAAAGTCAGACAGATAAATACACAAATGGTTTTAAAAAATGACATCAAGTATACAGGCTGAGTAATGACCTGTCAGTTTCCCACATCAACAATGTTTATATTCTCGGAATAATTTATATGATTACCAGCAGACTTTACAGAAAGTTAACTGTAGGGGATAACCTGCAAACTGTACATTATAGTATATAGTATATATAGTACAGATGCACATAAAGACATGGTGTGTTTCGGTTGGAACGCTAACCATTCACATCAATCAGCAATGGAGATGATTGATGAAATAACATTTCATTTTGTATTAGGACGGTCATGCCTCTTTTCCTGCACGTGCACCATTTTCAAGGCGTTTCGGATGCATGCAGCGGTTTCCATGGCGACGTCCGGGACGTTTAACTGGACAATGATGAAGCCGAGGATTTCATTCAATTCAACAAATTTCCAACGGCAAAGTCCATTACACTTAAGAATGCACTTCAGGTGTCTTTCACTTATGAGTAGAACGTACCCATGTCTTAATGTCAGAGAACGCACTATATTTTTATATGACTTTCCTAATTCTAAATGAAATGTTAATTCATCAGTCATCTCCATCTCCGAATGCTGTAAATGGTTACAGTGGTGGATGCGATTTACTCAAATATAATTGGTGGCCATGACAAATAGAAGTCGTTCCCTCAACATAATGAAGTTGTGGCCACGATAAAAATAGATCAATTGTTCCCTTGACATATGATCTTGTGTACACGACTTCACATTGCGTGGCCATGACATAAGGATATCGTTACCATGACAAAATGATCTGGTGGCCATGACGTATTATCACGTTCCCACAAGTTAATATGACGTTCCCATGAATTAATACCTCGTGGCCATGACATAACTAAGTGAACCAAACATTGTCACCTCCCAGTCGCCGTAGTATAATAATAGTTACTTAATGAGTTCTTAAACCCGGCTGAGTTTAAAACCACGGCCTTTACAAATCCCGCCGCCCATTTTCTCTCCAAATTTACTTATTGTGCTTTCCTCTCAATAAATACAAAAAAAAAAACCCAAAATAATTTAATCTAGGATATGGCAACCCCAATTGTGTGTGTGTGTGTGTGTGTGTTTGCCTTTCCATGCCCTTCCATGGTTGCTTTCCACACACACACACACACACACACACACACACACACACACACAAAAAACTGGTGTCACAATTATCACTATATGCAAAAAAGTACTATTTATTTTGTAGTGTTTATTTATTATAGTGTTTGGCACTTTTGAACACTTTTGATACAAAATTTGAGTTGCTGTTGCCAGATCTTTGAGCTACCAACACTCCAAGTGTGTGTCTTTAAATTCACCCATCAAAATATAATTAATCTTAATTTTAAAAGCAATAAAAAAGATGACTCATCTGTAAGAGATGTTTCCCTTACGCACAGCAGTTATACTAATTAGCTAGACACAAAACAACACAACTGCGTTGCCATGGCAGAATGCTAGAAGAAATCCAACTTATAAAATAACATAACAAATGGCATTACGTGTCAATTTGTCCATACAAATATTATTAAATAATCGGGCCGGACTTAGTGATTTGGGGGTCCCTAAGCGATTCCAGGTATGGACCCCCAACAGTCAAACTTTGAACTAAAAATGTTTCTTTCTATTTGTAAATAAATTACAGGTTAAAAATATCTACAACCTGGAACTTTTGTTTTCCCAATTTGAAATTAAAAACAATTATATTCACAAATAAAAAAAACTAATAGGTAATATATGATTTCTATAGGATTTCTTGGTATTTCTTGGTGGCCCTTTAATTACCTAGGGCCCTAAGCGGCTGCTTACCTTGCTTATTGGTTAAGTCCGCTTCAGCCATAGTGGGCTGCAGTCATGTGATTGACTGATTCGATATTTACATGGATTCCATGGTCAAACACGACTGTGGATGAAAACATTACTTCTGTCAATAGCTTTACATTTACAGTATGTGGCAGATGTACAAAAGAGTCTCAAACAATGACAAGATCAATACTGGTTTGTTAGATTACAAACTAAGTGTCCACTAAGCCTGTCATCATCTCGGAAACCTCCCACCTCAAACACACACAGGATGAAAAGGTATCTAGCAAAGCTCACTGTTGGCTCTGTTGATACAGTAACTAAGGACATAAAGTTTTATGGCGTCAGATACAGAGAGAGACTTTGGGGACTAGCCTAAGCTTACCTTTACAGGACCTTTAAGTTGTCCTTTATGACTGTTTGATGTTCCGACTCTGTCCTGCAGCTTGTTGCTAATCCCAAAACTAACAAACCAAATTAAGAGCGCTGTAAAGGTAGGCGTCGACATCTAAACCAAGCGCTTAGTCAGAGGGGTGAATTATAAGCACTATTCCTGTAGTTGCGCTTTGTTTTTCATTTATTTTTATAATATTTTCCTCAAATCGGAATCTTATACTGTTCACGGTCACTGGAGTCTGTCCCAGATAACTTAGTGTGTGAGTTAGGGCGGGGTACATCCTGGACAATCGCAGGACTAACACTTAGAGACAGACAACCATTCACACACACATTCACTCCTATGGACAATTTAGAGTAGCCAGTTCACCTATGCCCAATCCCATGTGTTTGGAGGTGGGAGGAAACCGGAGTACCCGGGGAAAACCCATGGAAGAACGGAGAGAACATGCAAACTCCACACAGAAACACCAAAACGGGAATTGAACCCATGACCTTCTTGCTGTGAGGCAACCTTGCCAACCTTGCCACCTTGCAACCCTAAAGCTTTTATTATGTTCTATAAATAATTAGTATACTAAAGAGTAAGTAGTATATCAGTTAGTAAAATTGATTTCAGTTATTCTATCAGGTATATTATTTCCCATAATAAAAAGGTACACAGCTAACATCCAGAATATGTCTGTGTTATTTGATCAGGAACATGAGCTACATGTGTTCAGGGATGGGATGTACTGAAGTAAATTTCTATGGTACAATTATTTAACGTCACTATTTATTTTTCTGACCACTTTTACTCATTACTTTATTATAAACATATCTGTTCTTTTTACTTCTTACATTTTTAAACCAGGCTTTGTTACTTTAGCTTTAATCTGTTTGATGGCATGACTGATATTATTTCTTGTCATTGCGCAACGTGCACGCGCTTTTTCTATTTTTTGACATGGCGCTGTTTTTTAACCGTTAATGTTTTTCTGGCTATCCCACACCTAAACGTAGAGTAGTTTATGACGCTAACAACGAACGAAGCAGAAAGCAACATAAAATAAATGTCTACGGTTGAGGAGACAGAGCGAGTCAGCGACGTACACGTTGTTATTGTAGCTGTAGTGTGTCACGTGGTAAGAATGACGTGACGCCATGCCAACTATATCGGGCGCCTTAAAACACTTAGCTAGAATATTACACTTAGCAGTGAAATGGTTAAAGTATTAATATTATGACAGTTCCAGTTACCAGTATGACACTTTAATAGGTACAGTAGTAGTAACGGCTACGTTTTATTGAAGTACATGTCATAGTACTTTAACTTGAGTAATAAGAAGTAGTCAGTACTTCAACTTTTAGCAGAATCGTTTAAAACATGAGTATCTGTACTTCTACATGAGTAAAGGACGTGTGTAGTTTTGCTATTTATGTAGCCCAACAACATAAATACATAGTGGCTTTTCTGTAAAAGTGTTTTGGTAGCTAATTTCTACTGCCACACTAATTAATGCAGTATGCACGAAATAGTAATGTGCTATTAAGATTTTTATACAATACCAGTCTATCTTTATTTGTATAGCGCTTTTAACTATAGACATTGCCTCAGAGCAGCTTTACAGAAATATAAAACTTACACAGTTAAAACTAAATTTATTTATCTCCAATAATCAAACATGAGGCAACAGTGGCAAGTCCCTGAGCTATTTGGAAGAGACACTGAAAGGAGCCATACTTATATATCTAATGTGTTCCTGTCTGTGTTTAAATTTGTGACTGTGTGGTGTGTGAGGATCAACAGATATCCAAGTGTATATTGTGTTTGAGAAGGTGATTATGTGTGATGACAAGGTGGATTGGACAAATAATCCGATAGATTAGATATTGAGGAGTGTTGTAAACAGATAATCAGATATGTATTAGGTATAATGCAGTATAAGGTGATAATGTGAGTAATAGTCCTATGTGCTGTTAAGATAGGTATGTAAGGTGAAAACATGATCAGGTATATAACAAACAGACAGTCCGGTGTCTATCGGGTAGATCAGGAGTAGGCAACTCTGGTCCTCGAGGGCCAGTGTCCTGCAGAGTTTACCTCCAACCCTGCGGCCCTCGAGGACCGAGTTGCCCAGCCCTGGGGTAGATGATGATCAGTGTGATGTGGTGCTCAGTTGTGTATTAAACAAGTTTATAAGTGCATAGTAGGTGATGTAATGATCTGGATGAGGTGTCAAGGTGTGTAGTACTAATCACGTCCAACAACTATTTAAAATGAAAGATAGTGTATGAGGTGTGTGTTGGTTAGATAGTCAGGTATATATTGAATAGACGTCATCATGATGAGGTATTTAGCAACCAGACAATCATATGTGTATTTGAGGTGAGAAAGTGGCCAGGTATGTAATGGAAACATAACCAGGTGTGCATATGGTAGGTGTTGAAGTGACCAGGTTAATAGTTGAACGATTACCAGGTGTGGATTGTGTAGGTGTTGAAGTGACCAGGTGTGTAATGGAAGGATATCAGGTGAGTATTGGGTAGGTGTTGATTAATGGGGTGTGGTGTTCAGCTGTGTAGTGAACAGCTTTATTGGCGACCATGTGCTCCTCTTGCACACAGCATTTGATATTTTCATTGCATTTATTTTGCATAATCTGTCTTGAATGTTGTAATCGGACTGACTATCTGTGCTTTCAGAGTCAGATATCTCACATAAAAAACAAAGTCTGCCACAAAAAAAGAAAAAGAAAATCGGGTGTCAGTCACATGGCCTCATTCTGTTAGTGCGCTGTTTTTTGGTTATTTATTGGCTGTCAGACGCTCAAATAAAAGCTACACTTCTGGCTTGCCTATAAGGCACTTCATCTCATTTTCTTTACTGGAAGGACACCCATCAGTGCACATGTTCTTGTTTCTTCTCATATAGTCTTATAGAATCTTACAGGACACTGCATCATGCATGCTTCACTGGAAGGGCACGCTAGAGAGCACTTATAATGCCCCATATAAATCACAGCAACACCTATCCTGCATGCAGTAGCACCCACAACAGCATTTCACCATGTTTTCCATTTGATGTGCAACTATTTGGACACCATCAAACTTTCGCCACTGTAATGGCACCCTAGTGGGCACTTCATTTTATCACATTTTACCTTATTACTTTATTAAATCCACCACAGGGGCACATTCTCACTACAATTTTCACTTTTCTTTGGTCATTTGCATTCCTGAGTTTGTGAGTAATCCTCTCACTTTTAGATCTGTGGTATTGAATCATGTGATCAAATAAATTGAAGAGTTTGCAATGTTTTTTATCATTGTGGACGCATTTGAATTTTACTTGTTGCTCAAGAATAAATCTAACCACTGTATTTTGGTCTGTGCCGAGACTTTTCAGCTTTGTGGGCTATACATATTTTCAGTTGTATGTGGATCCCTGGGCAGAAGGAGAATGTATAAAGGTCTTACATAAATAAGATGAATACAGTTTAAAGCACTTTAACTGTAGAGAGTTTGTGAAACCTCTTTTTTAAAACTTTATTAATTACCTTTTTAACATTTAGGGTTTATTGCAATTTTGCAAGTCGACAGACGTAGCAGAACATAACAGACAAAATAAACAGACGAATAACAGACGAAAATAAGTACACCTTTCCAATATGCATTCATGTAAAGAACCAACTTGACTTACAGAAAGCTGAAAACAAAATGTATCTAATAGAAAGCAAACTACACAACGCTGGTACAGTTATTGACTAGAAAAGTTATAGAATAGTTAGCATGATGGCTAAATAAATTTTCATAAATAAGGACACTCATTTTACTTATGCTCAGGGGCCAGGAACAACATTACATTTAGATTTGGATTATGTTTCACACAGTTGCAGTAATGTGCCTAAACTTTACTATATTTAATCGGCCTGAATTTCCGAGCTCCGACTGTGGGAAAGAGGCGGAATCAAAACACTACACGAGTTCAGTCCTAAGTTTCCTGTTGCCATATACAGAGTTACACTTTCGACACATTAGTTCAAAGACTGACGCATGTACTTATAGCTTTTGATTGTATGCAACACCCAAGCAGCGTTGTCTTAATTATCATATCGTTCTAGCGTCAGTCATACGAGTCACTATTTCACATCAGTTTTGTAGCTCATCCACCTGTTGAACTAATCTGTACCAAAAATGTTGGCAGGACTTTAATCTATGCCAGCGAAGAACAACCTGATTTGAAGAAATTGTGATGCAATGCCATCGGCAGAATACGTGAACACTGATATGCTTAAACTCTAAAGAATTCAAAGAATTTTAATTATTATTGGCCAAAGTTTGTACAATCACTGGAAATGATGACAACTGATATCTTGGATGATCCATCCTTTACACCATATTTGATGTTAGTTTATGTAACATTTTATTTGTATATCTTAATTCAGATGAAAACACACCAAAATATCACCAAAACTAAAGAACCAGTAACTAAACGACTCAGAAACTGCTCCTAATTATGTTGTTTATGTGGTGAGTCACGCAATTATTTGACATACCTAATGGAACGGAACATTTAGTTACCTTTAGGGTTGTTATTATTATTAATCACTGCGTGACTGAGTAGCTTATATATTGCAGGGCATGTGTGTGCTCCCTGGAGTGTATTCTTTGAGTCGGCCGACATGCAATTCCTATTATAACTACTGACATACCTTATAGTAAATAAACTACATTAAAACACATAAACTGTCTATTAGGAACCTTTTTACATCTGTGAGTTTATGAGAATGCATGTCAGTTAATAGTAAGCAATAGTAAATATTACATTAAAGTATTATAATTATAAATAAATATTTGTATAAATTATTTACATAAATTATAAATAAAGTATTATTATAATATTAAAGTAATATTAATGGAAAATGTGATCACAGTGACTTTGAGCATGGCATGGTTGCTAGTGCCAGAAAGGCTGATTTTAGTATTTCAGAAACATATTCAGTATTTTTGGTGAGTTGCCAAACAATGCATGCAATAAACAAGAAAATTTGCAAATGGTAAAGGCAATTCCTCTATTAGCGGCAATAATTTTCCCGTTAATTAGCATTAGGTTGATGGTTAACCAATTAAAATCAAACCATTTCAGCATTATGTAAGATAATGTAAACAAATAAACAAAAGAGAATTATTTTCTGAGTCACTTCAAAGTTTGGTTCTAAGTTCATTGTGTTAAAATGTTTTCAATAGTACAACTGTGATTTTAAACACTTTCTTTTGCTTGGTTTAGCACACTGGTGAAGATGCAAACCACCACAAAGTCTCCTGTGACCAACCTCACAGCAACTGTGACACACATCACAACACCTGCGACCAAATGGAGAGAAGTCCTCATACAGAGTGAGTGTGTAAACCCTCTACTGTGTGAAACCGTACTTTAGGAAAATGTACACGTCTATATCACTATACGGGCAAAACTTCTAGAACACCTGACCATCACATTCAGATGGGTTTTGTGAACATCCTATTCCAGATTTAGTCTCAAAATGACTCCTACAACTACATACACACTTCTAGAAGATTCTTCGCTGAATTCCGAAGCATGGCTGTGGGAATTTGCTTATTCAGCCACAACAGTAATAGTGAGATCGGACACAAGTTCTTTCCCACCAACCATAACACCATGGGAACCATGTCTTCATGGAGCTCAGGGGGTTCATGAATAGGGGTATTACCACGGAACAGTGTTTGGGCCACTTGGGTTCCCAAGGAATCAATAGCGTATATATCTACAGAAAAAAGAGGCACCTTAGACATCTGTGTGTGTGTGTGTGTGTGTACAGCTTTATCGCTAACTTTGGGGAAAACACATCTATTGGTGTGCTGGTAGGGTGTCCAGAAATTTTGACCTTATAGCATATATAATAATAATAATAGAAGATCTGAATGATTACTGACCTTTTCAGATCCTATTTGTCACATACACG
>JAOUQX010095021.1:0-10631 GCA_028566295.1 Liobagrus marginatus
CCTATGTACAATTTAGAGTAACACATTCACCTATGTACAATCACATGTGTTTGGAGACGGGAGGAAACCGGAGTAACAAGCGAAAAACCCGCGTAAGTACGTGGAGAGCATACAAACTCCACACAGAAACACAATGGGAATCAGGAATCGAACCCATGACCTTCTTGCTGTGAGGCCGGAGCGCTAACCGCTAGCTAGGCTGAGTAGAATTTTGAAACTTCATTAGAATAAATATAACATTTTATTCAATTCAGTTTTATACAGTAAAATGTGTTTTGTTTTTGTCTAATTCAGTGGTCATTGAGATGAAGTCATTAAATATCACCGGCTGTAAATAACTAGTACTTTTTTGACTTTACCCTTTTACTTAACACCACTAACACTTTTACTTGTGATTGAGTAAAGGTTCAGCAATATAAGTTGTAATTGTATAGCTTGTACTTGAGTACACATTTTTAGTACTCTTTCCACTGCTGCAGGCAGAACAGTGGGACACACACACACACACACACACACACACACACACACACACACAGACACACACACACACACTAATCAATCACTGTGCTGACATAAATGTAGCTCCCTTTTTTTAGCACTTAATGTGCCACACACTTCACAAGTGATCTATGACACGATTATGTCATTTCATCATCCAGCTCCTTCGTCCCTAACCACTAACCTCAAACAGGTCAACCTGTCCACCAAAGGCTCCTGCTCCCAAAAAAATACGAACAAGCACGTATGATGCTTTGGTGGAGTCTTTTGTGAGACCTCTTTTGGAACAGTAAAAAAGACAAGCATTGAATCGCACCAACACACAAATTGGCTATACTATATTTATTCATACATTATATTGTGTTTATCCTGTTCAGGGTCTGTAACTCAACATGTAACTGTAACTGAAACATTCTGTAACTTAGTGTCAGTTAGGGCGGGGTACATCCTGTACAATCAGCAGTTAATCACAGGACTAACACTTAGAGACAGATAACCATTCACACACACTCCTATGTACAATTTAGAGTAACACATTCACCTATGTACACATGTGTTTGAAGGCGGGAGGAAACCAGAGTACGCAGGGAAAACCCACGCAAGCACGGGGAGAACATGCAAACTCTACACAGGAACACTCTGGGAATCGGGAATCGAACCCATGACCTTCTTGCTGTGAGGCAGGAGCACAAACCGCTCTGCCAGCGTGCCAGGTATACTATATGTGATTAAAGTATAATGAATTATTGATCAACGCCATCTTGACTGAATTTATCCAACAAGATGTCACACCCTCCTATAGCTGTTCTCCCCAAACACTTTCACACACCACTGCTGATTTATATTCCACAAGAGATGAGATCACATGGTTTCGCCAGTTATTACCTTCACCAATGATTCGACTGGTTTAAAATACTGAGCAAATAAATCGCTCCTTTGGGCTGAATTATAAGTAGTGTGCTTTTCAGGACAAAGCAAACAGAATGTAAATTACCGCAAGCTGATGATAGAATACGTTGATCCTGAGCCGTGGTGCGAAAGTAAATTTCTTTCTTTAAATGAAAATAATAATCAAATGAGAACGAGACAGATAAGAGCGCTAGTGGAGATTTTCAAGGTCACCGCCGACAAAATCGCCGCGTAGATTTTGACATTTAGGTAGTTAAGTACACGAATATAAAATTATACTGCACCATCAGGAAGACAAACATTCGATCATAAGCGAAGGTCGCATTAATATTCCAATCACTATTACGTGCTGTCTTTAACCGCCAAAAAAGAATCGATTATGTTAAAGTTTTAGTGACAGAACGCCACGGTCTCACAACAGCTGGACAACCGCCCAGCTGTGTCTAACAGCGGTTTATTTCTCCAGAGCGTTCTTAACCAAAATCGTCACTGAAAGTCAAGCTAGCTAAAGTATTCCACCGGTGTGATGCAGCAACAAAAGCTTACTAAGCGTTGTCGAACGCCGACAGCACGTTCAACGAGGCCATTTCGCCTTCATCTGAAACATCATTTACACTCTGAAAGGTGAAAAAAGGTGACAAAGACAGAAAAAGAAAGCCACGTTTATTTAAACATGATCAACAGAACAATATCGGAAGTAAGATGTTATTTGAAAGCATGCTTACAAAGTGGACATTGACCCTTCTATACAATCCGAGATAATAAGGGGACACTTAGAACTGAGGTGGGTGTGGTGGCTCAATGGTAAGGCTCTGGGCAAGTAATCAGAGGGTTTGGGGTTCAGGCCTTACACCAGGCAAGCTACCATCACTGGGTCTTTGAGCAAGGCCCTTAACCTCAGTTGCTCCAGGGGCGTCACATGTTCTGGTTGACCCTGCACTCTGACCCCAGCGTTCAAATTCATAAACTGGGATATGTGTAATAAAAACATTTCACTGCATGTATGTGTATGTGATAAATAAGATCTGAATTTGAATTTGAACTCCTGAGGAACCCCTAAAGTTACTTTTTGGAGCTGTACCACTGAGGGACAACATCTAGAGACCCATTCCTATGTCAAGAACATTCTAACGTTCCAGGAAATCTTAGTGGATCCGTGAAAGGCTTTTGGAAAAGGTCCTATCCATCCTGTGCCATCCCACCATCACCTCACACAACTAAACTAATTTGGCATTTATAGTGAAGTTTTCCCATTACAACAGTGGTCTTCAATCTTCTCTACAAAGGGCTGATGTTGCTACAGGCTATCTTTCCAACCAAGACAGGTCTGATTTAACTTGTTTAATCAGTTCACTTTAGTGTGCGCGCCAACTTGGTCCTAATGAAAGCCTGAAGCCACACTGGCCCTTTGCAGATATGATTGACCACCCTTGCTTTCCAACGTTTACTTCAACGTCCTTCTATTTTTATTCGTCGATGAAATCCAACGCTGGCAAGACGTTCCCTTCTGTCCATCAAATCCAGAATGCAGCCTTAAAATACCAATGATTGGCTATAAAGCCAAAAATAAAAACACCCACCTATCTTAAGACACATCAAATACAAAACCCACTCATTTTCTTTAAGCTTCACTTGCGCCACCATCCTTCAACATACATGAAAGATCCCCCAGGAGGTTGAAATCATTTTGATTTGTTTCGTAATGTGTGCTCAGAGATATTTGGAGGTCTGGACTCTCTCCGTGTTGTTCCTGCTATACACATCAATGAGTCCTGATTCCAAAATGCCTACCTTCAATCTTCTTGAAAATTAACGTGGAAGGTTTTTCTGCAATCGTTGTTGGAGGGTAATGTTATGTTGGAGATTGGGATCGACGCATTGGCAGATGGTTTTATAAGAACAATCCCCTTTGCAGTCTGGTTCCTTTTGGAATAATGTTTCGTACTTAAATCATTATAGTTATAATAGTTCCTGTTCTGATGTCCAGTATTAAGTCCAGGGTCATGTTAGACCTGCACCAGAACATGTTTTACTGCTTTACATATCCACGCTTACAAAGATGAGTTCAGCCATGATACAGCGCTGCTGGAGCAGGAAGAAGGTTAAGTGCCCTGCTCATGGGGCCAAACAGTAGCAGCCTGGCAATCAACAACCTTTGAGGATTGACCACTGTTATTATGATGCCCCAAATTTCATGGAGGGCATAGGCCCAAAGGAAGTAATCCCACTATCCGGGGGTCAACCAGAAGAGTTCCCCTTTCAGTTTGGGTGTTCGCTCAAGGACTCTTCTGGATGCCATCTTAAAGAGTTTGCCCTTGCCGCTGTCGCTTGCTCATTAGGAATAAAGATTTTCACCCGAAATTCTTTTGGGCAATGTTGATTGTTAAAATGATCCTAAAAACAAAATAAAAGTTGTGGATTGAGCTGTATAGAGAACTGATCAGGCCTAGAGCACACTGGTGTTTGAAAGACTTTGTAATTATTGCCTGATGAGTGGAAAATAAGGCAATTTGAAGAGAACATATCATTTGGATGAACGCCTGAGCACAAAAATCGTTTCGCTCAAATGGGACTGGATTGTGTTTGATTTTTAGCCCTGGACAAAACTCTGTTAGCATTAGTGACTATACAGGCGTGTATGGTAATATTTCTAATCGCTGTTCATCGTTGGTAATTATACGGTTGACATATTTAATTATGCTGTGTTTTGTTAGTTTTAATGATTCATATCGAATTAGTGAATCATTTTGGTCAACATTTCGCCACCTACTTGCTTGCATCGGATTATTTTGGACAGTTTAACAGAGACATGGTTATGCATAAAAATGTTTGCAAAATAGCATCATAGAAAACGATCCACTGGCTGCTGGAAGTAATGTGTGGAAGCTGTTGGACTGCTGAACGGAAGACTTTGGGTTGAATTCCCAACACCAACAAGCTGCCACTGTTGGGTCCCTGAGCAAGGCCCTTAACCCTAAGCTAAAAAAAAAAAAACTACAAAAAAAAGAAATAATATAGCTCTAAATCTCTCTGAGTAAGGAGTACTGAATAAGGATGCCATATACCAGAAATGTAAACATAAAAGAAGAATATATACAGTGGTATCTCCGGATGCGAACTGCTCCCAAAATGAAGAATCAAAGGTATTAAACAATGCTCAAAGGGAAATTTGGTACAAATACGAAACAAAAATCTAAACCTAAACAAAACGTCTTGTACGCGTGCAACAGTCCCCTGCTGAAACTGAAGGTCAGTACTGTGTGTATTGCCACCTAGTGGCCTCTTCTGTGCTGCTTGCTCATGCGCTGTTGCATACGCAACGTCTACGAAGTCTCAAAATTTGGGCTGTATGCGGACGGTGTGCGCGGACGGGGTACATGGACGGGGTGAGCGGACGGGGTGCCCAGGGTGTTTCTGTGTGGAGTTTGCATGTTCTCCCAGGGTATTCCGGTTTCCTCCCGCCTCCAAACACATGTGATTGTACATATGTGAATGTGTTACTCTAAATTGTACATAGAAGTGAATGTGTGTGTGAATATTTGTCGGTCTCTAAGTGTTAGTCCTGCGATTAACTGCTAGATAATAGATGGATGGATGAATAAATAAATGAATGAATATAGTATAGCCAAATTGTGGTATAGCCGGGATAGACTCCAACGCCCCAACAGCAACATAAAAAGCAAGAAGAGACACTTTCTAAAGATAGCGGTGTATATTTGAGGTTTGATTTGGCCTCACTTTCCTTTCTGTAAATTATGGATCCATCGATAACCTGAAGAGCTCTAATAACTTAATGGCTAACTCAAACAAACAAAAACCTAAATTCTGTTTGTATTAAGACATGTTCATGTCCTCTACATTTCAAATGGCCCAAAACCGCCACTAATTTTCCATTTTAAATGCTGCTTTAGCTGATCAGACCATGAGGGGAACATTTTAAAAACGGTTTTCTGCTCCACACGATCATCACATAATCTGTCTGATGATGTTTATGCATTCAGCAGCCGTTAGAGTCACATGACATTAAAGAACGCTAGAGATGGCCAAGATAATTCACAGGAGTCACATTCCCTCTAGCATTTTGGCATGGAAGGGCTGATTGGAAGGTCCCTTTGAACGGTCAAGACCACTCTATCAATTTTAATAACTATTATTATTATTATTATTATTATTATTATTATTATTATTATTATTATTATTATATAACACTATCATTATACCTCATTATATATAACAGTATTAAACCTGCACCTTGTCAATCGATATACTTATACTCTATGCTATACTTTATATATAAAGAGTATATATATACCGTATATATATACCGTATATATATATATATATATATATATATGGTGGCTTGGCTTTCAGAAATGCAATTTAATATTCCTAAATCATTAGATATATTTTTTTCAAATGTTTTAAATTATACTTTAATGAATCTTTATCGTTTTATGTAAAAAAAAAATTCAGTATAACCCTAACCCTAACACTACGAATAAAATGTGCTTGGAATGTGTGTAATACTAGTATTGATTATAAATGTTTCTATTTTTGGGGGTATGGCACATCGAAGTGCTGATTTGAGTCTGAAAGCACTTATTGTTTTAGATTTGGCATTTCCTGCCACTTCTACTATGTCATATCCTGTCCTTGTCATTAATTCTGGTATATATAGTCTTAGCCTCAACCAAAATATTGTTTTTGTTCTTACATTTTTGCAATCTTGCAGACACCCTTATCCAGAGTAACTTAATTTTCATCTCATTTTTACTATCCAACTGAACATGTGAAGGTTAAGGGCCTTGCCGAGGGGCCCAACAGTGGCAGCTTGGACATGCTGGGAATTAAACCCTAATCTTCCAAAGCACATTAACAATTTAGCCACGCCCACATTTTATGCATACACAAAGGGCAATTACCTTTTCTAGAAGATTCAGATGTAATTCTCAAATGAGGTCAAGTAAACCAAACATTAAAAAAAACAGCCTTCACCTCACATAAAAGGTTCTTAAATCAGTCTTACCGGTACTTTAATTTCTACTTAATCTTGAATTACTCAAATCTTAGCCTTGACTCAATGTTATAGCCATGGTCTTAGAAACATAGGCTTTGGTTTGTACTACAGCTTTACTCTCTAAACCATTAAACTTTGGGTTGCATTTGAACCTTTTCTGACCAAATTTATTCCCAACGTGAAGCACTTCTTACACACTTCCGAAAACGTTTGAATCTTTAAAGGAGAACATCTGTTTAGTGTAGAACATTACACAGCAGGTTTCTGTGCAGACTGCAGGATAAAATCTTTATCTCAGTACAAATGTAACCTGGTATTTCACCTTTATGTCCGGAATTCTACTTAATTTATGCTGCTGCTTGCCACGCTCTCTCTGCTTCTCCCATACCAGTCTCTTAGAGGACTCACTCACATACCTTCAAACTTCATCATCCTCTTTCATTCCCATGTAAGCCCAAGCAGTCAATGCTGGCAGACCTGCCTCAGGCAACAACATAACTTGGTGGGCTTTCTTCCAGCAATCAGGCTTCCAATCTAATGTACTTTGGGTCTTCACCCCAAGATTCCTGCATGTTGTAAAAGAAATAGTGGAGCTATTGTGTGGAGAGAGCTGTGTTTACACTCCGATCCGTGCTCGGAAAATGCCCTTCCCATTACAACATTCCCTGAAGACTCAACAGCCAGGACCTATAGAGTGTAGAGAAATAGTGGCCTAAAGCAGCTTCATCAAAGGTCTAAAAACCAAATATATAAATTATCAGGGTCAAAATATTAAAATAATATTAACTCTATTGGCTGCACCGATTCTTGAGGAAATTTCCTCCAAATGTTCCAATAACGGGTGGTTAGGGTTAGGGTTAGGGTTAAGGGTTAGGGTTAGGGTTAGGGTTCTAACCCTAACACACCACACTCTATTTTCCCCCCAGAATGGCGTGTAAAACAAAAAACATTGAGTAAGTGATAATTCTAGTTGATTAGAGATTCTAGCCTAGTTGAAAAGAGATGTCTGAGGAAAATGGTTAGAATATTACAAGCTGCCAGAATAAATAGTAGAAACCGTTAGCATAAAAGAATATCAGCATAAATGGTTGGCAGAAAGCATGGGTAGAGGCAGGACGCATGTGAAGAACAATTTTTCTTTTAATGAAGTGAACACAAAACACTAAATTATGCTACATTAACAAACATGGAGCACTGAACAAGGTGCCATCCAAACAAACAAAGCTAGCTCAAGACAGACTCAAACACAGGGGTTTACATACATGATTTACAAGGGAACAAATCAGCTACACGAGAGACACACGAAGACAATAAAGGAACAAAACTCTATGGCAGGATGTGGGTAAAACAGGGTCACATGATCTTTCATTGTGACAAAGTCCTAGGGTGGCCCTCTAGTGGCCTGGCAGGGTACAGGATCCACAAAACCCTGACAATAGTGCTGACAATACCTTCAATTTCAACACCTCAATAAAGGACAGCGCGCAATGGCCAGTCAGTCTGGTTCAAACTGAAATACCAACTCTTTAAAACGGTAGTAAGCAGAAAAGCATCTCAAGGAAATGGCCAACAGCAACAACAACAGACTAAATCAGGTTCCATCTCCAGAAATGCAATCATTTAAAGACATGTTGAGTTCAAACCCAAAATAATATTTTACAGCCACATAAAATCACTTAATCATAAATCCAGTATTTTATCAAGCCTATCTCTATTTATTCCAAATCCAAACAACATTAGGAGCATTTTAATCGTATGAAGTTCAGAAATCAGAGACCATTGCCATCTCTGTCCTAAAGTAAAAATCTAGAAAACAAACAAAAAAACAAATAAACGCTAATAATAAGTGCACTCGGATGCATCAATGTGACAACAACGAGCCCTTAATTAATTTAACTGCTAAATGGGCTGATCATGTTGCTGAGGCAATTAAAGGAAATGGGAGGCATTTAAATAATCAGAGAAACGCCACAACTTGGGATCATAATGCGCCTGACTAATGAGTTCATGCACGCAGATGCCTACTGGGTAAAAAAAAAAAAAAAACACATTCCAGATAAATGTTTCACGAGATGTTATGATAAAGTTAAAGTCAGAGCAAAAAGGAGATTGTGTAGCACCATACTATATGTTGGAGCCCACAGATGAAGATCTTTTCCCTTGAGATTAAGCATACGCAATGCAATTACACACGGCCTGAACGGGGACTCACGCGGGAGACTCATCTCATGGTATGGTGATAGTTGTAGATCTGTTAAAGCAATAATGTGCTTTGCAGTGCATCTAAATGTGCCTTAATGGGGATTTACACATGAGTGCATTGATGCTTTTGTAAAACAAATACACAATCGGTTATTGTACCAGTGCAGCTTAATTATAGATACTGTAATATTAGGGTCCACATGTTAGCGCTGCAGCGATACACAATATAATTAACACAGTTGAGTGAATCTTAGTGAAATTCCACATTACTTACACATCCGTCCATTTTCTGAGCTTAGTATTCAAAAGGTGTAAATATAAAGATTAGATATAAAAAGATACACAATGTAGAGGGCACCTCGGATAGTGTTTTAGCCAAAACACAACTACACTCACTAGTGACTAAGTCTATGTCATAAGAGAAAAAAATGGAAAAATGCTTGAATTTGCTTCAAATTTGGTCCAAAATATGTGATTTAACTTGAGGACTGGATAAATTGGTGAAATTTTAATCCTAGGACCTGTCTTGACACATGTACATATTTTAACTCTAACATTAACCCTAACCATAACCCCTCAATCATAACACCAATCCTAACTTAATCCCTAAAGCGCTAACCTTTAACCCCAACCTAAATTCTAGCACTAAACCTCTAAGCCTACTCCTACGCTTAAAATTAACCCGAAAATTCTAACCTTAACCCTAATCTAACCTCTAACCCTAATCTAACCTCTAACCCTAAGGCATAACCCCTAACTGCTACCCTTAACATTAACCCTAAACTCAGCCCTATTCTTGAACTTTATAACCCCGAACCCTAACTTCTAACCAGAATCTACCCGAACCACCAACCCTAAACCCCAACCCTAATCTGAACCATCGCCTCTAACACTAACCTTTAACCCCTAACTCCTACCCTTAACATGAACCCTAAACTCTAACTTTAACGTCTAACCAGAATCTACCCCACTAGTCAAACTGCACAAACATTCCATTCACTCGAACAAATGTTCATTTAGCCAGTCATTGTAAATGCTTACAAACTTTTATTTTTTTAAAGTGCTAAAAGTCGATTGTGTATGATTAATGATGTCCTATTAAAAGGACCCGAGTATACATGTGTTATATAGAGTACATTAATCTTAAAGTCGTTCCTGATTTAGATTCTAGCCAGTTTCTAGTTAAATATCCTTTCCTTTTTAGATTTTTTCAGATTGATAATTCCAAGGTTTTGCTTTTAGTTGCAGTTACTGTTAAAGGGTGTGATATATTACTGTTAGTGGGTGGGATATATTACTGTTAGTGGGTGGGATATATTACGGTTAGTGGGTTGGATATGTTACTGTTAGTGGGTGGGATATATTACGGTTAGTGGGTGGGATATATTACTGTTAGTGGGAAGGATATATTACTGTTAGTGGGTGCGATATATTACTGTTAGTGGGTGGGATAGATTACTGTTAGTGTGTGGGATATATTACTGTTAGTGGGTGGAATATATTACTGTTAGTGGGTGGGTTATTTTAGGCAGCGAGTGAACATTTTGTACTCAAAGTTGATATATATATTATATATATTTTTTTGTTTTTTACTTCGCATCACTTGAATATACACTTCCTCATTTTAGTAAACAAAAAATGTTCGAGAACGTGTTCATTCTGCTATTAACCCTGCTATCAACACACTGATAAAGCATTGTACCTTTTTTTAAATTCAATTTCTTTTGTTCCACCTAACAGCCACAGCTTCATTAAGTTAATTGAACTTCGAACACTGTTTCATACTCCATTATTTGCCTCAGGATCAGATAACAGGTTTCTCAATTTCACCAATTACACCATTTAATTTCTCACCTCATAAGTCAGTTAATTGCCGTTCTTAATAATGTACTCGGTTTTAGTGTGTGTGTGGTGTGGCGGAGGGACTATGCCACCGCCTTGTGGGGGGAACACTAACACCTAACTAAGGAAGAATTGAGTGAGCAACAGGATCTTAGTCCTCCCA